>JAVQJF010072225.1:0-28401 GCA_036023855.1 Gadopsis marmoratus
ACAGCTATTAAGTGCAACAGACATTTTGAAGTGGTTTGAGGTTTGTCTTGTGATCCAGCAGAGGGCACTCTAAAAATTCACTATTAGCTTGACCTATTGCATGCCCTATTGACTTATCATTGACTTATCATTGTAAGTAATGTAATGTTGTGACTGCTGTGTGTGTGTGACACGCAGTCAAACACACACATGCAGTCACACACACACACCAACAAAGATGGATGACACTATTGAGCAAAGCTGCCCTGACAGTCCAGACACAAAGATCCTGAGAAGTAGTGAATGGAAATATTTTGGGTTTGTAGATGGCAAAGCAACTTGCTTGTTGACTTCGTATAAAACAGCTATCTTACTCTATAAAGGCAACAAATCTGTGGCCTCACCTGCTAGTTTGCCACTCAATTGAGGCAGTGGAGGCCCCACAGATGAGTGGAAAAATGTGGAAAAGTTTACAACCTCATCTGACTGCCTAGAATTAGGCATACTCGCATTCAGCAGGACCCTTGCCAGAAGCAAATTGCGTGCCATTCCAAATTCATTCAAACTTGATTTATGGAAGTGACAGCCTTAATAAACATGTATTTTTATCAGTTTAACTTTTTTATAAGTTTTGATTACAGCTTCTAATTAGTCGTCAGCCTGAAGGGTAATGCAGAACCTGATAAGAAATGATCATAGGTGCAACCTTCTTAATAACCCTAAAAATGAATATGAATTCCTATGAGAATCACACATATTAGGTTTGATGTTTGATGAGCTTAAACGGTGATCGCCTGTGGAGTCTGTCCCAGTAAAAGGATTAGTGTTTTTGTTTTTTAGATCTAATTGTCCCACTCAGTTGCCACCTTGATGGCAGAGCTGTGTTCTTTGTTTTGCAGCCTTTCTAAAAGAGCTGCCTCCTCACCTGCCTGTTCCAATGTGCTCTCATTTATTTTCCTTACAGCGTTCATTAAAACTGCCACCGCTACACTTCCCCCCTCTCACTTCGACAATATTTTCACATAACATAATATTACGCTGGTCTTTGTGTATCCCACCTACATTCTCGCTATATGTTCTCTGTGTAGTCTTATGTACTATATGTACAGATTTAGAAATGTGATTTTTGGGCTGGTTTTAGATATTTTGTAGATTTCTATAAATACTATAATACTAGGGGGTGAATGATTGCTCTGTGACAATTTTGGTGTTTCTCTGACCTTTTTCCAGCTATATATCAGGCTATAATGACTCCCTACCCACTGAGATAACCAGTAACACAACATTAGGGATGTTGCCATGGTTACCTGTAGTTTAATAAACCTAGTGCAGAGATTTAGAGCAGAGGTCAAAATGTTGACCAGAATTTGTTTGAGGTGACACCCGCGAGCCAATTAGAATCCAGTCTGTGGTATAAACAGTATCTATCAATGTTGATGGAATGGCAGATCAATTTGACCATGGTTTGGCCCTGGTAAGTGGTGGTCCTGTGTATGGCGCTGCCTTGGACGTGCCTCTCAGCCCTGAATGACTAACACTTGCTGTGCTGTATGAAGAGGGAACACTATGTTCAGTGGGAATGGCAGGGTGAGTGAAAACAGTGGTTTCCTAGAGTGGCTTCGATTAGAGAGGGTCATCCCTTCAAGTCAAACACTACAGCTCTCACAGCAATTCAACCATCACACATCAGAACAAATGATCTAATTTCAGCTCATTCATTTGATTCCACTTAATCCTATACTATTCACAGCTTCTCTGCCTCCTTTAAAATACGATGACGTCACAATGGCGTCTAATGACCAAAGCATTCCTGATTGAAATAAAAGCCAATTTGTGGATGGCATTAACAAATCAAGCCTGGTCACTAACAAAGGTCTTATATGTTGGAATCACCTGTGCTGTGATAGGTAAATTCAGCACAATGTACATTTCAACAAAACATCTATTCTACACACGCACATTCTAATTTGCTGCTTTTTTGATTAGAATTAAACTACTGTCAAGAAAACTGATACTGTAGCCTTGTGTTTCATTGATGGTAGCTGAACTGCGAAGGACAAAAATGGCGAAGTAGAACTGGCATAATTGGTAGGAAAAAAGTGTATTTGTATTAAAAAGAGAAACTTAAAGCAACAGAGTGGTGAGTATGACATGGCTGTCCTAGAGGACAGTACAATGTACTCTTGAAAGTGCTGTGGAAATGATGGAGAACATTTTGACAGTACTAATTCCATCCAAATTTATCTTTAAATTTTAATTTTAGAGCAATAGATAGCTAGCAATGGTCCGCATTGCGTTTGCACTTGCTTAGTAGAATTACTGACTGAAAACAGCTCCAAAACACGACTCACTGTCCCATTGTAACAGGGTACACGCTGATATAAAACTTTAATTGACCAATCAGAATTGAGTATTGACACCTGGTTACCCAATGAACGCAGAAGAAGAAAGACCTGATAGATTCAAAAGCTATTCAAAACACAGGACATTTCAACAACTTACCAAACTATAAACCTCTGTATTTTAATGAATAGGTTATTACACACCAGCCATAACTGAGCCAGCCCCTATTTCGAGTCATACTGTATTTTTGTTAACTGAAATACACATCAAAAAACAATATGTAAATGAAAATAACAGGGTGCTGCAAAAATAAAGATGTCTACATGCCTATTTTCAATAAGGGCTTGGTTAGGGTTTCTGGTTTTCATTGAGATTGTAGTGAGAATGAGAATAAACATTTAGAAGTAATGTTCACAATTAAATCAGTGTAATGTGTAATGCTTTGAAATGAAGACATCTAGTCAACAGTCAACCTCCTGCTGGGGTTTTGGTAACGTACGGTAGGCTGAACACGTGCAGACATGCAGCTCACTAATCTGTTGGCAGTTCTCCCACTCTGCGTGGATATGCACAATAATTCATCAAATATATTAATATATATTCTCAGGTTAGCGTGTCATAATGTAGAGAATAGCAAAGACCCACAGACCAAGTCTATAAGGTTTTCAGTGCTGCAATGGGACTTGATCAGATCTTTGCTTATTGCAGCATCTTGTGTGCATGGTAATAATGTGTGTACTTAGCAGACGGCAGTGCCTTCATCACTAGAGCCCTGGCAGCAGAGCACCAGGCCTCAGTGGGTGATGATGATCTACAGTGGATGTGTGTCTGATTAGAATCACCTCGGGAACTCACAGCAATGCATCGATGTGGAAGTTCTCCATCTGCTCCAATTACTCACCATCAGCTTTTGGAACTGTGTGTAAAAGAATCATGTATACTCTAAAACCTTAGCACCTTCACAATGTGTGCAGACCCGAGTCACTGGTGAAACTCACTACTGTCACAAGTCCTGACAGTTCTTGCTGTCTTTTTGGAAGGACAAAAAAACTACTAGAAAAGGCCATTTCTGAAGACGTTGCTGTATCTACTCCGTCACGACAGTTTACACGATCTACACGAATCGTATGACAATCAAGCATTCTGGGCATCACTTGATGCAATTCTCTCTCTGCATGGCTCCGTGGCAAAACAGTCATAGCTGGTTGTCATGAAATGCATTACTGGTGTGCCAGCGTGGGAATGTCACCACAGACGCCGGATTTAAGAGCTCTGCTACACTGCAAAGTACAGAGAGATTTACCTGGTGGTGATAGGGTTCATCAGCATTGTGTGAACTAATCTGGCAACTGCTTGAATGTGACGGACGTTCATTTATATGTAAAAGTCCCACACTCAAGCTTTAAAATGAACCGCATAACATTGTACTTACCAAAGTATTTGCTTATATCCTGAAACGTAGCAACATCAACATAGTTTGGACAATCAAGCTAAACTGTCTGCTTGCTTTTAGCTGACTGCCTGTGTCTGATGCCCCTTCGGACGTATTTTTAGTTTTTTCCCACGTTCCCAGGTCTCAGGAATCCCTTTGGACAGTACAATGTTATCATGGAGCTACAATAACGAAACTCAAGTTGTAATATGTAATATTTCTTAAAGTATATTTGTGATGATTATTAGCATTTTTATTACTTGACCTGACAGTACAGCCCCAGCCACTCTGAATTGCAGAGGCCAGTCGGAGGCTCTCTGGCTTGAAGTTCCACTATATGACATTAACTCTGAGGGTCTTCATACACCGTGGTGCTTGTATATTGTGTTAATGGGTTAGTAGGCCTGCACTCATTTATTTGGTAAGGTTTGTAGAGCAACCCAAGATAAAACAATTTTTAAGTTAATCAGAATTACCCTACCAAAGTTGATTGGGATAAAGAACTCGGGGCCCCATCTAGCTACAGGGGGTAGACGGGCTACATCTAAGTGGCTACATCTAAGAAACATGTGGTATAGTTTTCATCAGTGGAGTTTGCTTTGTTCTCATGGAAGAACCTCCAGCTCCAGATAAAAACTAGTTAAGATTATTTTGGTCAAGCTAGGACAAGCACACACTTTTATTTACATGTCACAGACTTAGTTGTCACACCAAATATTATTTACTGGTCAGATCTCAGGTAACAAAAAAAAGCAACCAAGGCAAACGGGTTTTGATGAATTCACCTGACTCAAACTGAAAGTGTCAATCCGGACATAAGGTAATATCAAAACAAGCAGGGTCAACCAAAGAAAAAGAGTGTGAGCAGCAGCTGCGTGTGATGATGGTGGTGGTGAAATGATGCATCTCACAGAGGGGAGCAAGGTGAGGTCACAATGCTTGACTGAGATCTGCGCAATTACAGGCAGCTGTGGGGGCATCGTCTAATGAGGACACCTTTTCTCTCAGGCAAATCATCAGACTGCCTAAGAGCAGGCCAGATTAGAGACACAGGAGGAGGGGGAAGTAGACCTAGGAGCTGCTTTTGTACAGCTACAGAGCAAATATAGACCCAATTGTATGTGGTTGAGGTTTTTGTTTGACCTTTGTAACCACTGACAGCCTGTCCACTAACAAAGAGAGCAATACTAACTATAAAGATTAGTTTCTAGTTGGTTTTTTTTGTGCCTCACTCTCAAGAGAACAGAGACATTATGAATGTGCCAGTATACGTTTGTTTCCAATTTGTCCAGACCCCTGCCTCCTGCCCTTACTGGGGGATCCCAATGTGTTCCCTGGGTACATGGGATATGTCGAGGGGTCAATATGTCCACTGCGCATCCCCCACTCACTTTTGTCCGTCTCGCTTTTACAGTTTCACTTAGATCTCACTCAAATCTCTCCACAGTGTCTTCTGACTGTCCAGATGTGAGAGGAAGAATGACACAATTCAGGGCAAAAAAAGGAAAGCTGGATGGATGGGTGGACAGGGGAATTTGTGCATTATGTGTGCCTCCATAACATTGTTACATACAACATAAATGCATTACAGAATACATAGTCTGATATTGTAATCACTGTGCTATAGCATTAAGAACTTAGCAAATATAAGTTAATTGCTATAATGCTTTGCAAAGCATTAACAGAAGGTGGGAGTCAATAGAGATTGCTTTGAGTTTGCAAATGGCGGAGAGTCTTTGCTGGCAGCGTTTGTGGATGTCAGTGGAGTGCGAGTCAAAACTGAGTTCATTGTCCAGCATGATTCCAAGGCATTTGAAGCTGTCAACCTGCTGTACTGTCTCATCATGGATGGAAATGGGGTCCAGGAAAGTGCAGCGGAGGGTGGGTGCCGATGACCAGTTCCTTTGTCTTATTAACGTTCAGCTGTAGATAGTTACACCACTGACTAAAATGAGAGATGGTCTAGGCCTTGTGGGGCTCCAGTGTTGGTGGTGATGGTTGTAGATGTTGCTGTGCCAGCAGTCTGTGATCTGTCACTGAGGAAGTTGTGCAAAGTTAAGTTGCCATGTTCTTGTATCGCTGATTCCTGTCATTTGTTGAAACTGTTACCTGCCTGTTTTGGACTGGACTGCATGTTAACTGGATTTTGATTCTTGCCTGTTTCTTGTCAGATATAGTTGCCTGTTTGGACTGCCTTCTTTGGTTTTGACCTCTGCCTGCCTCACCATCTTTGTGTATTAATAAATCATTGAACTGCATCAGCTCTGCCTTGGGTATCTGTATTTGGGTCCTATTCCCCATGTTCCTTGTTTCTGCCAGCACCAGCTGTGATAACATCCTCCTCCTAAAAAGGAAGAAAAAAAGAATAGGGCTGTGGTAAAACAACACAGGGTCATCTGGAAATAAAGTTGAACCTGGCCAAGGTATCTAGCAAAGCACCTTGTTTGAAGTGAATTATTAGTCTTCGCGATCATCGTGATGAAAGGTACAATAATTGCCGCCATGATAAATTTCCAGAGTTGTAAAACTGTAGACCTGCTCTATATGAAAAGTGCCCTGAGATAACTTCAGCTTAAATAATTGACTTTCCTCATTTTAATGTATATCCAAGCATCGCTGCCCAGCTGTGCTTTCTCTGGTGCCTCAGGTGGTTAGTCCAGGATTAACAAATGAAAAAACAATGGCACTGGACAAAATCCTGGGTTTGCAGAATCCGCCAAAGCCGACGCTTTCTTTTGGAAACTGGGTTAATTTCTTAGCCGTGCTTCTTTTAGGTCAGGAGCTTTGATTCAGTGGTTCTTCAATGTGAAGATCTTCCCTTACATTCAAAGGCATTTCCTCTAACAGGAAAAGTCTTGAGAGTCATTTACACCTTCATCTCACTGTACTTTACTTCACCCTCTTCTGTCTTTTGTTAATGCATGTCCAACACACACCTTACTTGGTCAGTCTCATGTACTCTAAGCCAACTCATACGCCTCCTTCCTCCACCCCTCCCTCATCAGCTATTCCATCCACAACACTTGCTTTGCTGCTCTGGCCCTCAGGCATTGCTGCTCCTGCATGATTTATTGTCCTCCCTGGCTGCGCTCAACACTCAGGTCCTCCTTCCTCCACTCCCCCTCCCAAATTTCTTGACGACAGGAATGAGTAAATTTCCACCGCCGGGACGTCATTGTACAGTTTGCTGAGATGGAAAATCATCCCGCTGTTTACTTCGCTGACATGAAGGACACAAACAATGTCATATATGAGAATTAGGGTTTATTTTGTAATTAACGTTTCATTTCAACTCAGAAGTTTTGTTTCCACTTCGTGGTAAAATAACTTATAATGATGAAACAGTCACAGCAGAGACAACTCAATATTTCCCACAAATTCAGAGAATCTCTGAGCTACCCTTGTGAGATTTGGTATCTAGAGTTAGACTTTGAGACTGCATGAGAAGAAGAGAAAATAGCATAATGTGCCCAGGGAAGGAAGACAAATTAATTAGAGGAGCACCAACCCAGCTCAATAGCTTGCCAGCATGTTTTAATCACTAACAGTATAATTAGGAAGGGGCACAGTGAGGCATGTGAGGGTTCTCCAGTAATAAGGGATGTGAACAACTCCAAATTTCAATTACAGAGAACACTCTGAAGATACACCATTGCATAAAGTATTTGATGCTTCATAGAAGCATATTGTACCTCCAACAGTGCCTGACAAACAGGGTTCCCTTTACAATATCCTTTTTCTGAGAGGATGGCTCAATAATAGCCAGGTTTGGTTGCCCAGTGTCTGGCAGGTATTAGAGTTATGCACCCTCAACTGCCCAGTGCTAATAGTTTAATGGTTTATTACAATTTGGTCTTATTTTCATAGTTTTTGGCCAGGCCCCATTTATGTTTTCCCAGTGCTTTTCTTCACTAGTCCACCAGAGGCCCTCTGACTTTCCCTCCTTTCCCCATCACCCGACGGCCTCACCCAACTACGCTACACACCTGTTTTCACTTCCCTCATCAGACTTGTGTCCTCGTTTACCTGCTCACCTGATTTTACTTTTCTCATCGGCCATTCTTTACATGTACCGGTTCACTTCCTTGGTTCCAGTGTTGGTTCTTCCTGGTTTCCTTGTGTTCTGCTGCTGTCCTGTTTTTTGCATGTTCTGTCACCCAAACCTGGACCTGTCTGCCTATTTGCACCTGCATGTGACCTACTAAACCATTGCCTGTGCTTGTCTGCATTTGGGTCCTTTCCCTGCGGCCTGATCTGGGAATACAGTGACTTTTGTTAAAAGATCCAAAACCTTGAGCAGGTGAACGCAAAGATGTTAGTTCAACTTATCTGGAAGTGAAAAGGGGAACAGTAAAATTATGACCCACACTGTAAACCTCTATCACAGTTTACAGGCCTGCTTCAGCTTCTACCAACTGTACTTACTGTAGTTGTGCACCCAGTTTTCCTCTGCAAAGAGGGATTATTATCAATGTTTCAGGTGTGCTCACTTTTTTTCCTTTAAAATTAAATGGTGTAGATTGTTTGAAAATGTTTGACCTGATGGTGGTGTCAAAGGAATGTTCAGGAGATTACCAGATTTATTAGGACTCGTACACCAGGACTGAGCATACCATGTTTAATTGCATTCTGGCGAGTGTTGTCGAGATAGCTTGTCCTGACCTGAAGCGTTGGATGGATCAATAGACTGCCTCAAAAACCTATTGACCTATTGTAATGAGTAGGCTGATCCCGAGAAAGGTGAATTGAACCAAAGAGAGAGGAATTAACGCAACAGAGCTGCAGCACGACACAGAAAAGTTAGCTGGAATATATTTAGCAGAAGTCATCTTTTTGGCATTGTGCTGCATTCAACAAAGCAGTCTGGCGGATTAATAATCTGGAGAGGTGGGTGGTAGATCACAATGGATTTCAGCATTTACCATAATCTTGTTGTGCCATTGTTTCCAGCATTCAACCTAGTCACTCTGATAACAGAGCTTTAGCCACAGGCTTGAGCCAACATGTTTCAATGTGTGATGTACAAATATTAAACAATAACAAGCTGCAAGATAATTAGGTAATTCTGTGACCAGTGGACACCTTGTTAAAATCAGGAGGCGAGAGGCTTACCTGGGCTCTTGCTCTCTCTCTTCCTTCAGTTGGCGTCCACCCTGCATCATCATCTTTTCCTTTAGCACCATTCAACCCCTCCACAACACATACCCCACACATCCACTACTTTCGCTGCGTTTCTTTTCATTCCCACATTCTGTTATTAGGTTTGATGCATATACTTGACAACTCCCTTCTTGTCACACTTCCTGAGCCAGTTTGTGACGAACAGGGGCTTGTCTGGGATTCAATGCAGAGCTACTACCTCAATCTGTATCTGTTATTTGTCACAAAACATCTGTATTTGTAGCTGTATTTTGATTATTACAGAAGTGAGCATGACTTATAGAGGACATTGTTAGTTTACTTTTCTGCATTCAATTCGTTTCTACTGCAATTTATACTCATGCATATATCTACATAGCTGACATCACCAGATCTCAGTCCACTGTTCTTCATTCTGCTGAAAAGCATTGCCAGTGCATTTACGGACCAACATAACGCCGTAATGGAGTTTCAGTTGTCAGCTGTAAAGGAATGCAGAATTCCATCCAACAAAGTGACTGGCGCTTTCTGAAGGATAAATACAGTATATGCGGAAAATTATGTGGCCACCGCAACACGATAACAAGAAGCCGACACGTTTTTATTCCCTGCGCACATTTGAACGTGACAAAAATAAACCCAAAGACACATTTTATTAATTGGCTGGATCACTGAAAGCGACGCTCCGAGCTAATTTTCATTTATATGTATGCTCTCAATTTGAATCGCATTGAAGGAAAACCTGGATTTTTTGTTGATATATATAATTCCTCTTTGTCAAAGAGCTGTAAGTGATTTACAGTGATAACGGTGGGTTTCTGAAGGCATGCAGGAAGAAAATGCAGCCGTAAATAAAAGAAGCAATATGCCTCCGGGGGGGGGGCTGAACACAAAAAGAAAGGGATGCTTGAGGAAGCCTGTGCATTTGTTCAATTGGTTCTGATGACCTATAATAAATATAATGATTCACCTGAATAAAAACAGATTGCAAATGTAGCATTTAAATGAGACAGCGAGTGGCAGTAGCTGAGTAATTAACCACTTTAATATCTTCTGTGACGGTCAATGAACCCTTCACTGTGACTGTGTTTGGCATACTGAGAGGATCTAGAAAGAATAAAGAAGCCTAAAAAGGTGCTTTGGCGTAATACTCAGGGATGAAAAGAGTACTACCAAAATTACTTGTTTAAAAATGTACTCTGATAAATTTAAAAAGATCAGTTAAAATATACTTAATGTACTGAGTAAATGTTACTGCATTACATTTATTACCATAGGCTACAAAATAAAGTACATTAACATGTCATCATTTAACAGAAGAGTGCGACATCACGCTATTCCCAAGTGCGATCCACGCCACAGATTAAGTATTAAATATTAAACATTTATCTCTTAAGAAATGCGGGACCTACGCTGAAAGATGCGAGACGTTTCTATTGGCCAGTCTCGATCGGAGTGACAGCTTAGCAACAGCTGCACTCAGTTAATCAGAGAGGGTGCGATCATACATTTCCGGTTCAGAAATACAAGATACGAAGGTATCTGTGTTTTACACCTGATGCCTCCAAGACCTACCAAAGCTTACCATCAACAATGTCCATCGGCTAGTACAAGCAGCAAGCTCAGCTCCGAGGAGTAAAAGGGGAAAAAGGGTTCAAGACGTATATATCTAATTACATCGACAAATTTGAAGGCAAGTTATACAACATTGGCTAGCGGGCAAGCTAGCTCTACTTACTGGCTCTTTGATCCAGCGTAAAATGTTTTAATGATCGATGATTAAGTGTATGCATAACCTGAATGATGTCCAATTCCACATAGTGTCAAACAAAGATTCATCATCACCTGTTACAGGTCGATATGAGAGCGAAAAGTCTCACGACCTCAGAGTAGGGAGAAAAGATAAGTATTCATCGGATCAAAGCCTCAATCAGGTTCGTGTTCTGGGGTTTAAATGTGGCGAGGGTAGGTAATCTGTGATTTAAGATTCAAATAAGCTTACCCAGCAAACACCCCTTTACACTAACATACTGATCTGCCTGCTCTCAGCCTTCTCATTTTCTCTGTCGCATTTATAACCCCTTGCACCCGTCACACTGAAGATAATACAGACTATCTAAATAGGAGACGGGGGTTCCCTCTAATCTAGATGAGGAGATTGGCCGTAACATGCTGGTTTAGTTGCAAAACTAGACAAAACACACACACACACACACACACGGACTGTATGCGGAAATATATTTAAACCAAGGAGCACTCTAAAGTCACAACACCTTGCATTCTTTTTAAATGTTCACATGCAAGCTTCGTGGAGCCAGCAAAAGCAACGTGTAAGATTGATATTATATTCATGAACTCATCACATGTCCATCCATAATGTCCCTAAACTAACTATTTAAACATTTTATTGCTAGCCCAAGGCCGAATGGTTGTCAACTATATTACCCAATTAGCGATTGCACACTACTCATGGTCACATAACTGCATTTACCATATGTTTCTGAATTAATTTTATCCACCAAGATTATGCCGACTGGTTTTGATAGAAGTTCAGGGTCAATTTGTAATTTTCTGTGTGTCATTCGCTAATGTGGTTAAAATGCTAAAGTACGGATATTGAACTATGACCACTAACTCGCCGGAACATTCGATGGTTGCAGTTCTCATCAGCTCTTGTTGAAGTCGCAGCTCCAGCCCTTGCTGTTCAACGTTAACGTCAACTTAGTTTTTAGCTCTAACTTCCTTTAGGCAACTCCAACACTCCTACCAGACTGACCTGCGAGCGGGCTGGCGGGCGGGCTGGCAGGCGAGTGGGGGGGGGGGGATTGTATGACATTACAGACTATCACTCCTAGCGTTTCTCCCTTTCTGAGCTGGGGCAAAGTGCAGTAGACCACCAAATGTCAGTTAAAGGGACAGGAACATACGATTTTGATTGCAGCTACCGAAACACTGACTATCTAGCTATATCAGAAGCTAACTCTTAGTCTTACATGCCAAATCTGAAAGGAATCAGTAATAACAAGCATGAATGTGTTCTGCAGTTGTCTGTTCCTTTTGCACAAGTGGAAATCTATGGTATAATGGAGCTAGAGCAAAATTCATCAGATCAAAATGAATAGGGTTCCTCCCCTGGGATTTGTGAATGCCATTGCATTTTAATTGGACAATCAGTCATTAGTTGTCTTCTGTACAAAGTCAATAAATTGCAATGGTGGTGAAGAGAAGTCCAAAACTGAAAACACAAGGAAACTCCAGAGAACAGAAAAAGTCCAGGCAGGCCAAAACATAAAAAAGGCCAACGGCGCACACAGGTAATCGACAGGGAGGAAACAGGACCAGAGCACACTCGCACGAATGACCCACAAGACCACAATGAACCAACAGAACACAACCGTCAGGGCAGGAATCGGACGCAAGTGAAAACAATCAACACCGGAGAACAAAGCAAGACAACACAAGGCTGGACTTAAACAGGAAAGGTATCAAAATAAAACAGGAAACACAAAGAACCAAACACACGCAGACCATGAAACATGACTGCAACCAAAAACACAGAACATACGTCCACAGGGCGTGACACAGTCCACTTCAACGTCGAAAGAACACATCATCATCCCAACAGAAACAGAACAGTACAAGCTTCAGAAAGCCAAAGTGTTTATTCATGGGATCTATTTGTTTCAGTTACATTGTATGGAGTTCTTGGTATTTTGTCCACCATCTATGTATTCTTTTAACTGAGTCACACAAACAAAATATGCTATAATGTCATTGTGAGTTTGAAAGTGTATCTCTACTGACTGTGGTTTCTTTTTATAGCCTCTTCCACCAAGTCGGCAAAGAGTAACAGCAAATTGGATTTCTCTGTTGGAGGAAGTCACAAACTTACTTTGATGGTCCCTCATCGAGTTACCCTGTGTGAATGCAATCTAGCAATCCAGCGGGGAAGAGAAATAAGTATATTCCAAAGGTGTGTGGCAAGACATCAAAAACCTCATTTTAACCATATGAGAGAAATTCGTCCAGGTGATCATCTGTTATGTCACAGTGAAATGTCTACTCAGTGGATGCCTTGAGATGTACCAGGTCCTTCCTACAGGGGTTAAAAACAGATATTATAATAGTTTTTTTTCAACAATAATTTCTCTCAGTTGGATCAAGACGTCTGTCAGTTAAATGCTCTATTCGCTTTGGTCAGTTGTGGAATTCTGTCTCTCTTCAGTCCTTCACGATGGTTTTCTGACACATCTTTCGACATATCTCTTAAGACTTTGAATATGAAGTGAAATGAAAAGGCAATTCAGTCTTATTATCCAGCTACAACTTTCCATCCATTTTTCAACTGACAAGTTAAACGGCAGACCAGCCAAGTTACATGTTCAATTCAGTTTTATTTATATAGCTATATTTATTTATATATATCTCATAAAGTTATCTCAGGGCACTCATTCGTATAGAGCAGGTCTAGACCGACTCTTAATTTACAGAGACCCAACAATTCCCACCATGAGCAGCACTACGAGACAGTGGCAAGGAAATACTCCCTTTTAACAGGAAGAAACCTCGAGCAGAAACAGAATCAGAGAGGAGGAGGAAAGGGAACACACAGCAGCACAGTACAGTTCCACATACAGATGTAAAGCAACAGCAGTAGTAATGGTACTGATGTTAACATTAATAAATAATACTAGTAGCAATACAATAATA
Source organism: Gadopsis marmoratus (assembly GCA_036023855.1). Taxonomy (NCBI): domain Eukaryota; kingdom Metazoa; phylum Chordata; class Actinopteri; order Centrarchiformes; family Percichthyidae; genus Gadopsis; species Gadopsis marmoratus. The sequence continues at coordinate 13,604 of JAVQJF010072225.1, forward strand.
GTAATACTAATAATAAGAGCAATAGCAATAATAGCAGCAGTGACTGCATAGGGCAACAGATGGATTCATCCTCTGGAAGCCATGAATGTACCAGATTTTGTGCCAATCCGTCTAGAAAATGTCAGAGTCTTTTGCACAGCTGATGTAGCCATGATGAAAGAATATTCAATTTAGAGACTTTATGAGAGAAATCACCCTAACAAATATGGGCAGTTGGAGCAGAGCAGAGGCTACAGAAGGTGGCACAGTTGAAGAAAAACATTTTTGCAAAAGCAAAAACTGAGATTGTAGTTAAAGCCATTTTCATCATGGAAGAAGAAAGAGGGTGGCTGAGGATTTATCAAAGTAGAATTTTGCTAAAACCTTAATGCGTACGTTATGTGTAGTGTGGCGGTTTACGGCAGCTTACTGAAAATGATAAAAAACTTTTTTGGTGCACTAGCTTGCTCTGGAGGATAATACTGATCTTACAGATCCACACTGGTGAAGAGGATGGTAGAAAAGATGTGTGTGGATGAATGAGCACTTTGTTTTGATATGATTTTCCAAGTATGCATTTTGGTAACAAAATGAGCGTGCTTTGCAGAGGTTGCGAGACGATTTGCAGATTTTGACATTTCATTTTGAACTTCTCAAAAATCAAACTCAAATGTAGCTGACTACTGCGATGAATCATCAAATAGTCCTTTTTCATCCCAGAGAAAAAATGCGATTAATGACTCTGGGGAAACCACAGCGTCTGCGGTATGAAATAAACTTGATGAGGAAAGTCGTGATGAACCATGCCTATAGCATTGAAAAACCTTTTGAATTGTTTGCCCGACACACAGAAATGTGTCTCTCAAAGAGGAAAGTTGACGTGGGAAACCGCAGCTTTAATGAAGAGTGGACTGATAATTGGGCATTCATCATGCCAACTTTCAGTAAGGCTACACCTGGATACCTCATTTGCAATGAAACGATCGGTGTTCTAAAAGAATACAATCTCAGGCGCCACCATTACGCATAGCATGCAAGAGTCTTACCCTGAGCAGTCAGAGGCCCTGCACAGAAAAAAATGAATGCCTTGAAAGCTGGATGTTCCTGAACGCAAATCATTCCTATTAAAACAATTTCCATCTCAACAATTTTTGGGGTTGCTTCAAAAGGAAGAAAAAATAACGGTATCCAACATACCTGAGTGCATTTTCCTCCTCATATTTTCTGAATTCATTTATATTCTGTGGCCCGGGTGGGAAGCTTTGGTGGGCAAAATGTGGCATATAATTTTTCCCTAGAATTTCCTTGAAGGTTTCCTGGACAGAATTATGTAATGTTCCGAGCATGTTAGTTTAGTTTAGTTGAGTTTAAACGCAGTTGTTGAGCAATGCTCCATTTAAACATGTAAATATTTCTTCATCATTTTTTAATTATTGTAAACTGAATTGTATGTTTGTTTGTAGACAGCTTGCGCATTTTGCATGTTCAGCTGCTGTTCACTGACCAAAACACCCTAGTTCTTAGCAGTAAATTGAATATTAAAAATTTTAAAGTGAATTCAATAGGGGATTATTTGGAATTTACAAGGTGTAAAATAGGCTTTGGCACCACATTATAAAAAGGCAAGTTCTATTTTCAAAATCCTACTTGCATAAAAGTACATAAGTATTAACAGCAGATTGTGAATACTGATGCATCCGTGTGCAAGCAGCATTTAATTGTTGTAGCTGCTTGAGGTGGAGCTAGTTTTAACTGCTTTATTTACAGTAGGCTACAGGTGGTGAGGTGATTCAGGGGGGTCTGGTATGGGAATGTATTCATTTTCTGGATTTCTGTCTAACTTTATATATTTTGTGAAATATTTAATCATTTTGCCTTTTGACGAGATATGTACTCGTTGCTACCATCTGCTTAGAGTGAGTTTACCCACCTTTCCATCACAAAAAGTTAAAGGGGCTCTGTGACCTCGGAGAAAAAAGAAGGCGTGAGCAATACATCACTGTTTTGAAAACTGATAATGTATGCCAATGTTTCCTTTACCTCAATTGGATTCTACTCTCTCTGTACTTTAATACTGGCCCTCTTGGCCTGGCACTGTGGACACTGAGCAATCTAAACAATCAATCCCCATATTGAAAACCTATAGTAGGCCTTTGAGCATACAACATCAGTTGAAATCGCCCAGGATGGCTGCAGAACATAAGTTCAGTGTTACATCCACAGACAGGCTTTTGACATTTACAAAAATACACACTACACTCCTGTGTCTACTGAACCTGAATGTGTATTCCACCTACATTATTTTGAAGATACTAACTTGCAAATGTAATGCCAGGCAAATAATAACGGTTTGTGCAATGAGGGTTTTTCTCCACTCTAGTGTCCACCAAAATGGCTGGAATGAAACTCCTTGTTTGCTGTTTCAGCACTGGACACACCTTTGGCCAGGTGCTCCGACTTGTTCCTTTTGTGCCTGCATATAAAGTACACTTCTCCATCTGTTTAATTGTCATATTATTAGATTTATTGGGAGTTTTACCATAGCAGAAGTCCACATGGCATGAGGTCTCATAATATCATAGTTTACTTCCACAAGTTTGTGCAGAGTATCGTTGTGATGAGACAGATCAATGTCTGTAGCCTCTCATAAAACATGATCCATGGTATCACAAGTTCATCTGAGTGTATCACGCTTTGCCACAGCGTTCGACCTAGCTGTAAACAGACTGTCTCACTTACAGGCTGCTTGAGAGCATCAGCTTAATAATATATAGTAGAAATATATAAGACTGACAACATAAACATTTAGTAAACCTTTAGTTGAGGTTTGCAGGCATCGACACACTCACCTATGCCATAGCCTCGCTTTAAGTGTCCTGGGATCGCCATAGAAACTAGAGCCTCATGCACGGGAATGTTACAATTTAATTTAACACCAGTAAACAGGAACACTGGACTATATCTTGAAAATCTTGGAAATAGTCTAGCCCATAACCCTGCATAAAACTGCAAAGTGCCCTTTTTTTACACTTTCGTCTTTACACAAGATAACTATCGCCTAGCTGTAGCTTCTCATTTATCATACACACAGTGATTGATACCAATCTTCTCATCTTACTCTTTGATTTTTTCAAAAAAAACTATTCCTTTAAGATACACTTTCCGTTCATCAGAAAAAGTGCAGCTATTTGTCTCCAGCTATCGAAGGTTAATTCAGCCGGTCAGATTATTTGTGTCACCAGCTGCTCTCCCTCCCACACGTTTGTAGAATGAAACTTTCAGCCTGCACACTGTGTGTGTGTGTTTATTTGCCTCTGCTGTCTGTGGTCCAACCTGCAAATATTAAACACTGAGCTCATAAAACACTCCCTCTGCAGGGGACTTTCAAATAATAAAATAATTGAGAGTAGCAGTAGATTCATGAAGGTGACTATCACAGAGTCCTGGAGCCACGCACATCCGAATATGACGAGCTTTGGTGTTTGTGCTGTAACTCCTCTGCAGGGACGAGGAGGATGCCCTGCAGCATGATTAAGAATTCCCTGCTGGCTGCTGCATTAGTATGGATGCTGAGTAGCGCTGTGACCCTCAGCTGCTGTCAGGTATGCGAGACGCCTTCATCCAGACGGAGAGTAACTGCAAACACTTAAGGACGATAACAGACAGGAAGCTCAAAAGTAATGAGACCACAGAGAGTCCAAAAGTGCTTCCTCATTGTCTAGACACCTTATAGGCCTCTGTGCCCGCCCCTCCAGTACACTCTCTGACACACACACTCTCTCTTTCAACCACACTATCACTTCATCGGCGAGTTAATTTCCATTCTGAGCGCTCAGTGCTGGTGGGTCAAAGCCCTGATTGTGTTGAGAACTGATGAAGGCAGAGAGTCTCCCTTCCCAGTGCCTTTTTTATTATGGAGGAGGCTTTCTTTGGGCTCCCTCCTCTTACATCACAGCCCCCTGGCCGCAGCAGGGAGGACATAAAGGTATTCATAGCAGTCACAGCAGCTCCTGGATTGATTTGAAAGGAGTCTGCTAAGGGATGATGGAGGTAAAGAGCTGGTGGAGCTGGAAAATGATGGGAGGGGTGGGTGTTGGATTAGATGCAATTCAGCAAGCCAGGCACCTTTTAGTTTTCCCCATCCAATTCCTTTTGACCAGTGGCAAAATGTGAGAAAAGACTGAGCAAAAGCTTCTTTTTTTATCACATTTACTTTCGATCCAGTTACCATCTTGAGAAAGCTAAAGAGAATAAACGTGAAAAATTCAATGAAAATCGATAATAATTCAAAAAGCTGTTTTTTCAAACTAGAGCTCCAAATGAGAGTTTAATACATAACTATCGTGCTGTGAATTCCGGAGGCCCACCAGGAACTCAAGTACTGTACTAAGAAGGCTGTAATTATTAGCCTTCCTACAACCTTATCTCAGACTACGACAACAGAGCCATCAACATGTCTAGTACTCACAATAAAAAAGCCACTGCTCAAACCCTCAATCCACTGTTTACATTACTTCCATTTGGCTGCAGATACACAATTCTAGAACTGGCAGGAGATTTGGCCCTTCTGCCACCCCAGATGTAAATATAATACCCTGCATAAAACTCTGTAGATATATATGTATACCCGAGGCCCTGGAGACCGCCAAATAAAGACTCAGAGCCATGGCCACCCGCCTGAAGAGCTGCAACAGGATGTCCTCCACGGAACCATCTAAAGTGTACTCACAGTGGCAGGGTAATAACATGACAGCAGACCCGTCAAGGCTTGAGACTGAGCAATGCTAGACAAGCATATGGGAGAAAGGGGCATCACATAACAGCAATGCCCAGTGGCTAGCGGATCTAAGAGCAGACCACAGCAACCTCCCTGAACAGGAACCAGTATCCATCACAGTGGCAGACACCCAGGAAAGAGTCTCAGGTATATGAAGAGCTTGACAGTTCCTGACATGTTCCACACCTACTGGCTAAAGAAGCTAACTGCCCTATATGAACGCCAGGCAGCACAAATGAACCAGCTGCTAATGGATGCGACCCACCCTGAATGGTTAAAAGAAGGCCAGACAGTCCTGATCCTGAAGGATCCCCAGAAAGGAGCAATCCCATCCATGACTGTAAGGTCGGCTCATTATTGGTCTGAGTGTAGTCTGAAGTTGGCATTAATCGGCTGTCTAAATGTAACTACACACTCTCAATCTACCTGTTTTCAAATTACAACGCCAAACAAACGTTACGTACAGTATGTAACCGGATGTCGTTCAAAATCCAGAGAACCACAAAGACAGTACCGGGGTTTTCACCCTCTGTTGCAGTCAAGGGAGTATGATATTACCTTCATCACACCGCTGAGAGTAGATTCCTGTTTCATATAAGTATTATACTAAGGGGAAATTGCCCTGAGTCAGACCAGAGCAAAGTAACTATAGGTGTGAAAATGCCGTTAGTTGTCTAACTAAATCTTAACTGTAGAGGTGGCATATCAGAAAATGCTCAAAAGAATCTATTTAGCAAAAATGCTATTGTTCTGAACTGACATTTTCCCTGTTTTGTTGTTAAGGTATGATGACTTACAAGATTGCCAAGCTAGTTGTAGACAATTGTTTAGGTGTAATTAGAGACAACATACAAGTATATGTATTTGAGTAGTCGCTTACAATGTACAGCAAATGCCGTGTTACTGGTGAAATCCATGGTGCCAGAAGCTTAACTAGTATCATCACAGACACATATAAAGCAGCATAGCATTAATATAATGCAACATGGCTCAACAACCGCACCGGAAATCCCCAGACAGGCTCTTGCTGCCCCTCTGGAGTTCAAGGAACAAACTCAACCTTTCACTCTTTGCTCTCATCCTGAAGCTGCTGCTGCATGAAGTGACGATAAGAGCTCTCATTTGGAGACGTGGACACCTGGGATGCTGGATCATCAGGGCTCAGGGATGCATACGCTCTGTCTGCTCACATCCTCTGTGGGCTGTGAAGGTTGAAGACGTGACCTGACTCAGAGAGCTTGTGTTTGTGCTGAGACATTGTATGGCATCACTATGCATGGACATTTCTACTGGGGGGGGGAATATCAGCGAGCAGGTCAGGGATGGAGAATTGTTTTGCTTGCTTTTATGGGTTCATGTGAATGTCACCGAATGTTAGTGCTGTGGGATCAATGACAATCCATCTCCTCCTGCACGCCGATGTTTTCTTCACTCGGGCCCTACAGTGTTGACAAATGGTGATGATCAGAGCGTGTAAGGCGAATGATGTAAGGCGTCTGATATTCCATTGTAGATGTGACACTGGAATAATGTGAAAGCTATCAGAGTAATGATGTGACACTGAGGCTCGACCTCTCTTCATCTGTCTCTATTTGTCTGTTTCAAGCAGCCACCGCCTTTCATTTCATGTTCTGACATGTGATAGTTTGTTTGTACACAACTGCAACATCCTAATAAGAGCTGGAAGCCCTGCATTCAAATTATACTAAATTATACTACTTCAACAAAATGCACTTAAATATCAAAAGTAAGTTCAGATTTATTATTATTTTAAAATTTTAAGATTTAAAATTATTTTAATGATGCAGGGTGGCACGGTGGTGCTGTGGTTAGCATTGTCGCCTCATTGAAGCCCTTCTGTGTGGAGTTTGCATGTTCTCCACATGTCTGCGTGGATTCATTCCCACCATCCAAAAACGTGCATGTTAGGTTAACTGATGATTCTAAATTACCTGTAGGTGTGACTGTTTGTCTGTCTATGAGTCAGCCCTGTGATTAACTGGTGAGCAGTCCAGAGTGTACACCACCTCTCGCCCAATGTCAGCTGGGATCGGCCCCAGTCCCCTCTGAGGATAATATAATAGAGATCATTTAATGATACAACATTGATATTTTAGTTGGCGTTCATTTGAACTGATTTCTATATTGTTGGTTGGTTAAATCTATTAAAGCATTCATCCTGTTTAATTGACACTATGTTCTTAGTATCTTTAGGTCAATTTCTAAACTTCCATTTTTATCAAAGGTTTTGACACAACTTTTAAATTTTACTTTTGAGAAATTTCACTCTGGTGTTAGAGCTTTACATAACACAGAAATGGCACTCCTCAAAATAACGAATGATTTCCCTTTAGCAGCAAACGGGGGAGGGTACAATTTTAATACTTTTTAGAACTGAGCACTGCCTTTGACACAGTAGATCACACTCTGATCTGGGAAAAGTAATTCATACACTCCTTTTCTACTGTAACTCCCTCCCTTATGGCAAAAACCAAAGTCACTCTCTCGCCTCCAACTAGTTTAGAATGCAGCAGCTCGGCTTCAGCACCCCGATCCTGGCTTCTCTCCATTGGCTCCCTGTTTGATTTGGAATTGATTTCAAGATTTTACTGATCACTTTTAAGGCAACGCCTGGATCTGGCCCCAAGCTATATAGCAGAAATGCTGACCCCACATGAGCCCGTTTGCAGCCTTAGATCCTCAGGTGGGGCCCTTCTGGCCGTTCCAGAGTTGAGGCTCAAATCTAAAGGGGACCGAGCTTTTGCCATCAGGACCCCTCAACTCTGGAATGACCTGCCTGAGGAGATACGGCTCGCAGAGTCAGTAACCTCTTTTAAATCACTTCTTAAATCACATTTTTTTAGACTTGCTTTCATGTGATGTCATCTTTATATAGTTATTTACTTGCTTTTACTGATTTTAATTCTTATTTGGATTTATCTTTTATCTTTGTTTAACTTTGTTTCATTTATCTTTTACTGCTTTCTATTTTATTGCTTTCTGAGTGTCCTGTTTTTTGCTTGTAAACTGTTTTTAAAGGTGCTAAATAAAGTTATTATTGTTATGATGATTATTATTATTATTAAGCCTAGTACTTATAGTCCATGTTCTTCCTGCCGAAAACAGTAAAATACCTCAAAACTGAGGTAACGCTGTGATTTGTGATCAACCTTCTTTACCAGGCTGACTGACAGCAGAAATCTACTCCAACAATGACAGCTATACAGACTCTTCCTAGTGAAAGGTAAGGAGCAACACAGAAAATGTGACTGACAGTGAAGAGGCAGCTGACATGGTTACCGGTGCAGGTTGTAATTCCCTAAGCACAATAATTCATTCTGCTACTCTTCTCCATATATATGTCCTTATTTATCCAACGGAGCAAGTTTTTAAACAGTCCTTTAATCTGAAAATGCAGATTCTAGACATGATATCGCTGTATAAACTGAATATATTTTAACAGTTAAATGAAGTGATGAAGGGAATAAGTGAATGAATCAAGGAATCCACGCTGTGCCAGCTGTGTGTAATATTATGCATAGTTGTGCGGCTGTGACATTGTGTTTGTCTGAGCAGGAAACACAAGTGAAAAGGTATTTATTGAAAACATGGAGCTTCGTCACCTCGTGAGAACATTATTGATAAAGTTGTTTTTTACCACCCAGACCCTCCAATTGTCATTGAGTATTTTTCCAAACTATATTCATCACAAAAGAGCCCAAGTTGAGAAGAAATCAACTAATTTCAACATACTTGGTTCACCAATAACACAAGATGAGCCTTCCACTGCTCTCAATCCTATGCCTAATCTCAAAGCGCCATGACCCAATGGCTTCCATGAGTTCTATTAACACATCTGGTCCAGTCTAGCTCTACTCTTCAGCACACTAATAATTGAAACAACATTTTATACTTCCATTAAACATGAATACTTGATCCACTTTTTACTCCACGTCCCATTTCTCTCATGGGCGTGGATATAAAAATCACTTGAAAAGACAGAAAAGGTAATTTAATACATAATGACCCAGATCAAGCCGGTTTTATCAAAGGTAACAGTAAAACATGCAGGCTGTTTAACTTAATGCGTTATTCATCATTACAGCAGGCAGGAACCATCATAGCCATCTTAGATGCAGAAATACCTTTGATAGTGTAACCTGTACATTTTTCTTGATCACATTAGAGAGATTTGACTTTGGGGAATCATATAACTGGGTCAAGATTCTTTCCACTTCAAGTTCAAGTTCCAAGTTTAATTGTCATTTGCAGTTTAACACAGCCTCAATATTGCAATGAAATGTGCTGGTGGTAGATGTCCTGAATGGCAGGGAGTCTGTTGCCAAAGGTGCACTGAGCCGCTGACACTACTCATTGTAGTGATTTGCGACTGTGGGCAGTGAAGTACCCGTACCACACCGTTACACGGTACACACCACTGGAGAGCCTTTGTCACCGCAGTGTCTGCAGGTAGGGACCAGGAGAGATCCTCAGTAATTTGAACCCAGAGGAACTTGAAGTTGCTGACCCTCTCCACCTCGTTGTGTCTGCGATGTGATTGGGTTTGCGGCTATCTCCTTGCTGTTTCCTGTAGTCCACGATCATGGACTTTTGTCTTTTAATCTAGTCTTTTGTTTTTCCGACATTAAGAGAGGGGTTGTTGTCCTGGCACCAGCTGGTTAGTGCCTTGGCATCCTCTCTAAAGGCAGTCTCATCATTGTTCGTGATGAGGCCCCGAATGGAAGTGTCGTCAGAAAACTTGAGGATGACACTGGAGCTGTGTTTTGCTACACAATGGTGGGTGAACAGGTCATACAGGAGGGTGCTGAGCACACAACCCTGTGGGGCACCTGTGTTGAGAGGCAGTAACGCTTCCTCCAGACTGTCAGAGTTCCGGGTCAATTTTACTCCCCTGCTTAAACCAATAAATGACGAACTCCAGCACTGGATGAAGCTACCACTATCTATTATGGACAGTATAGCTGCTGTTTAAATGACAATACTTCCTATTTTCAATGATTCCAACTCAACCCACCCTCACCTGTTTCAAATGTCCAGATTCAATCACCTCTTGCAAATCAGTCTCTATATATATATATATACAGTGTATATATATATCGATCCACCCCAGTCAATCACATAACACATTGTTAAATATAGAACAAACAGTCTGTACAGACAGATTTCAGATCTTCCATTTCCAGTCTAATAAACGCCCATGTACACACGTCTTTGTTTCAAAGCATTAACAATAGCAGCTTTGTTTTGTAAGTCCTCTCTTGAGTCTTTCAAATAATTTTACTTTTGATAAATTCACAACATATAAACAGCATGAGATTTGATTGATTTAAATAGCTGTAGAGATTACACTTCAGAAAATCTAGTTTGCATTATTTGTTGTCAGCTGCATTACTGCAGTTTAAGTGTAGATGGATTTGAACGGTTGGCACCAGATTCTCTCATTTCAGTCAGAGACACTTGCGCGCAGGAACTGTTAATTTACAATATATACAATTGGATTAGGTAGAAAAGGTTGAATTGGAGCAGCAACATGGTGTGCTGGAGAACAAAACCCCCCTTTAACAAACCTACATCAACATGTACCTTACACTTACATGAATATGATTGGATTTGACTAGTCAGCTGGTAGCCACACAGCTTGTAAGTGAGCCAATGATTGCAAAGCATGAATGAAGCAACTGCGAATGTATGCGCAACTTCAGTGCTCTGCCAGAAATAATACTCAGTCTACCAGAAAAGTGCACATGTATTTGACTGGCCAATGCAGTGCATCGCCTGCTTACCCTGCATTGCTTGACATCACCATCATCATCGGTGTTCAAAGCTCAAGGTTCTCTTTATTGTCCCTCTAAAGGAAATATGTTAAGCAGCAAGGGTTCACATAATGACACAATACATAAGGACATCATCAGCAAATGGTATCTGGAAATGCATACCAAGTACAAATATGCAAGAGTGCAAATGTGCAAGGGTAGTGCATTGAATTCAGCTAGAGTGCTACTTGCTATTAAGCATGTCAACAGCACTTTAGTCCATTTAGTCATTTAGCACATTTAGTCCTCCGAACAGGAGCCCTGAAATGGCTGTCTGAGGAGAACAGCTCAAACTTCCTCTGGATGAATGGAGTGGATGGTCCCGGCAGTCCAATATAGCATTAGCCCCTGTTATGAATTACCAAAAGCCAATTAGCAATTTTAACAAGACTTCCAAGTCCTATCTTTTTGGATGCAGTTTAAGTTTCCAATACAAACGGTTCAAACAGATTCAATGAAATGTATATGTAAAAGAAAGTCATTATTTCAGCAGAAACATTGAAAGAGTTCATTCTTCTCAGGAAAACAAGGCTAAGCTTGACCTTTTTCTAGGTTGCATCAGGGTGGGATTCGAAACACGGTGTGCTATCAAAAACAATCCCCAAATATTTGTAGCTCTCAACTAGGTCCATGTCAGCAGCTTTTACAACAGCTGGCAGTGGGCTTGGGGATGACTTCCTGGAGTCAATAATCATGTTTTTCATTTTTGACACATTTAGATGTAGAAAAGACTTGCACCAAGCCACAAAGTCATCCACCACTGGCCCATGGTCCTGGTCCTCCCCTTTAGTGATCTCACTGACATTGAGCTGGCCATCTTCATACTGCACAGAAGTCAGAGGGAGGTGGTATGTGTCCAGAGACAGGATTCATGTCCTGCATCCCATGGGTGGCTACGTTTAGGCTTAAACACTTAAGATGAAGGCAAAGTGATTTTGTCTAAACACCAAAAATGTCAATACATCCTGTTATGTGTTTCAAGTTATCATTTAACCACGGCCGCCATCGTAGCCTGATCTTAAAGTCTGGGATATATTCAGTTTTTCTTATTGTTAACATATCCCATATGCAGATCCAAACCAACAATGAGTGTAACCTACTAACAGTGTATCACAGCCTAATATATCTAACATGATAACACACACACTGTAGTTTATTTGGACTCCCACGTACACCGCCCTGCTTCCCAAAATACTAAAGCTAGTAATGTGGATTCATCCTCCACTGAAAATAATCCCCAACAACTGCACTATTTCCTCCTGTTTGAGGAACATTTGTTAAAACTACAGTTGTTTGGGAAATTACTGAACATTTTTAATAAACGAAACTATACATTTGTGACCTGAAGATTTGTGTCTCTCTTCTTGCAGATGAATTCCACAGACAGGGTAGGGAAGTCAGACAATACTGAGAGATGGACTCACACATTGTGTCATATTGGTTAAGGTCTTTTCATTAGATTTGTTGACAATAGGAAACATTGTAGAATAACACCAGCTTTATCTTTGTATGTACATGTTATGGTAGCAGTGTATAGATTTTGTTACACGTTTCCTCATTAAATTGATGAAAAAACATAATATGGGTTGCATTACATCTCTGCAACATATTTGCTACTGCAAATTAGTTGAATGTAATTATTTAGAGGACAGGCTTGCATTACCACTACACATAACCAACCGAAGCTTTAACAGTGAGTGAGGCTGTACAGTGATTTCCATGATTCACCTTTTGTGATAATCTTCAATGAAGCCAAACGCAGTTTGTGCTACCTGACTATCATTGAGCAGACAACGGAAATTATAGCAGCTTTCCACTGTATATTTACAGCTCGCCAAGGCAAGGTGACATTGGAAGACTGTTATTGCAGCAGCAGCGAGTCAGTTTCATTGAATTGGATAATAATTCACTATTCCTCTACGGGGAAAGCATTTAAAACAAACCACTATTCCCAAATGTGATATCCCAAAAATAACCTGTCCCTCCACGCCAACAATATATCATCTGTCTGATTCCGTGGGTATGCATCAAATGTGTAAATGCATGGTGGTATCATTTTTTTCCCCTTCTGCGTGACTGTGATTTCATTTGATTTGAAGTTTTGGAAGCCTTCTCGCTTGCTGTCTGTCTAACAAATGCAGTGCATGCTCACCTACAGAGCAACAGGGATGTAAACATCCACGTAGATGTAGAAAGGCTGCATGATTTTTAAAGAAACACATCAGTCAGCTGTCAGTTGCTTCATTGCATTGTTCCGCTCAGGCATGAACATACTGATGGAACGTCTGTGAACACATGACATATTCAGTTGTTTTCATACAGTAGCAACATAATAGTGCATCATGTGAAGACAGCAGCTGAGAATATGATATAAAAAGAGGCTCTGCTTTATAAAGATATGTAATTTTGCTCTTTCTTTGTATGATTTTATAAAATCCAGAGACAAGCAGCAGTTCCCTTTGCCCTTTGAGCTTTGGCACAATGAGTCTTAGTTTATATTCCACATAGGGCTAAATGGTGGTTATAGAGATAGAAGGAGCAATAGGGGGTTTTATTAGTTTCCTGTTCAAAGCAGGGTGCCATTACTCAAGCCATGTCAGTCTGATCTCAGCTCAAACACTGCTGTCCCCATCAAATGAGGAGCCAAATAAAGGATATCCAGTTTATCAAGTCTGCTAAAGACCTGAGTTAAGAAATGGCGACAACTGCCATAAGGAATAAAGGTCATATGAAATGACAGTAAAAGGGCACTGACATTCACAAAGTCTGTAATGGAATTATTAAAGGAATTAATAAAGATTAAATTTTAAAAAATGTATGAAACTTTTATTACTCATTTATTGCAGATTTTTACAACTGTATCACACGAGGCTGCCCCTCATTCGGCGCCAAGGGGCAACTTGGCTGGGATCAAACCGCCAACCGCAGGGTTGAAGGTCAACAGCTCTGCGTCCTAAGCCACAACCACCACATGTGAGACCTGCCCTGGTGGCACCATGCTGAAGGGTGGGGCAGGCACTGGGTTTTATAATAATGTTGTACAACTTTTTATGCTCACACTGTAAGGATCAATTAACTGGTCACCACGTGGATCTTGCGCTGAATGTCAGCAAATAGTAGCATGCGAATGCACTAAACCAGTGGTTCCCAAATACTCTCTGTTGGAAATCCATTTGCAAATGAATTTTTCCACAAAGGCCTGACTACACATGAATTGTGTCTTTCACACTCACAATGGGGCGGCTGTGGCTGAGGGGGTAGTGTGGTCGTCCATTAACCCCAGGCTTGGTGGTTCGATACCAGCTCCCGCTGTCTGCATGTCGAAGTGTCCCTGGGCAAGACACTGAACCCAGAGTTGCCCCCGGTTGATGTATGTGTATGAATGTGGTGTGGGTGTCCCCTAAATGTCTGTTTGTCTGCCCTGCGATTGACTGCGATTAGACCAGTCCAGGGTGTTTCCCTGCCTCTTGCCCAATGTTAGCTGGGATTGGCTGCATAATGGAATATAATGGAATAAAGTTTGACCCTGGTAATGTCAGATGAAATTAATTAAACAGAGGCATATATTACACAGCAACTGCCACAAATTGAATGAGGTAAATGTTACAATTTGGTAGCTACATTTATCACAAGATGAGATGCGTCATGATCTGCCTGATTCTAGCAATTCTGACAATTATTGATCGATTGACTACGTTGTAGGTTTGCTCTGTAGTAATTCATCAGAGCAGTTTGGGAATGGTAGAGACAAAAATATCAGTTGATCACATTTCAAGTAGAGATGTGTGAGGACAAACTCAACATACAGCCAAATGAACTCAATCCTAATTTAGTTGCATCATTTGTGTCTGAACATAGGCGTGTCCAGAGGGGTGGCCTGAGGTGGCACGGGCCACCCTTGGAATCTGATTGGCCACCCCAGGTGCCACCCCGCCAACCCGAAACTATGACTGGCTTAAGACCAAGTCAGAGGCGGGACCTCGTTTGAACAGTTTGGCGAGACCCGAACTTTCTTTCTAGCCTGCAATCTGAGATCCCGGTGCTACTTGTCGCTGAAAAATGTTAGTATAATTTCTGATATATCTGCTACTGTGGTTAAAAACGTTTTAGCTGTGTAACGTTAGTAAGAAAATAAGTTCCCCTGTCTCGTTCAATGTTCATGATAATGTCATGCAGGTCTTTCATCTTGGCTTGTTAGCAAACCTGTT
>JAVQJF010072240.1:0-40299 GCA_036023855.1 Gadopsis marmoratus
TCTGGGCATTTCATGTATAAACATGCCAGACTTTCTATCCTCGGGGGGGGGGGGGGGGGGGATGAAAATGCAAAAAAGCTTTGTGTTACGCAGTGATTCAATACGTAACAACCAACAAATGTTTTGATGCATTGGTCTGCGCCGTTTGGTCGAGTTAATGCCAAGTGTGATAAATAGATTAGTCTCTAGATGGTGGCCTCAAACGCGTTTTCCCCCAATGCTTAAGGCAGAGAGTTGTCATTCCAGCTAATTTGTTGGGATTTTGCCTGCCAAGAGTCCAATTGGTGATGAAAGGAGTCGGCCCCTTTAGCATTTAGACAGAAATAAACAAATTCATACTCTCTATTAATATATATGTATTTTAACTGGATGTGAAATCCTCCCCCCGAATGCCATTGTCAGGATTAAGGGTCAGAAAATGCAATCTGAGCTGAATTAAGGAAAGCAACCTCGGTGTCAAATGCACAGAGAGCTTCAGCATTCTCACATTTGCATAATGTTCCTATATATAAATCGAGTGTTGTGGAGAGCTTTTGGAGTGACTAACATGTACAGAAACGCATCCGAGCGAGTGGGTTGTTTCAAATGCAAAGGGGGTGTAGTTGCTGTAATCATGCAGCAACATGGCAGACGGGGAAGACGAAAATATTTCTTTGCACCTTTTTCTTTCTTTTCCTTCCATCTTTCATCGGCTGCCTGGCTCCTAAATTATAAGAGCGAATCATTAGGAATGTTGACAATACAATCTAACATGACTCTGGCACCGCTCAGCAGAATGTGCCTCACTAAGCAATGCAAACAACAACTTCAATTATGTATCTCTCCCCCCCCACCGCCCCCAACACTCTTCTGTCGCACAGCCATTTATTGCCTCAGATGATGTACAGTATGCTGCACTGGGACATACATATGGAACGGCTTGAGGACTTTAGATTAAAATTGATTTTCCTCCCCTTGGGAAGTTGAAAAAGTCAAAAAAATGTTACTTGGACGTTTATGAAACAGATTTAGTCTGTTGACATTGAAGGCTGTTTGATAAGTAATTAAATAGCCTTTACACAAGACAAGGTGACAGGTAACTCTTTGTCGCCCCCCCCCATGTAGCGTTGCTCTGTAATGATGATACACAGTGCAGAGATTGTTGTTTTGTTCCTGATACTATAAAGGGAATGGATCATATTTTGCGGGTGCAGCCGAGGATGGCATTTGTATTTGTCAGTTGTGGTCATTTGTGCCAATTATTGGGAGAGTTTCAGGCTGAGTTTGTGACAGAAAAGCACAGGAAATGTATGCAGCATGTCAATTAACATACAGTATGCATTGCAGGCCGTAAAGTGTTTATGTCTGTGAGCTGTGGAGGCAGTGTGCAGGGAAACACTTGGCGGCGGTAGTACCCTCCGGCTGGCCGAGTCCTCTGATTAATGAGTTATCCCAGCCTCGTAGCCTCGGATGGGCAAGAGGCCACACATCTGTGTGTCACTCAGGTCTGACACCTTCTCTCCCTGCCTGGCTGCCAGCCGCTCACCAAGGGACTTAACAGATGTTCCAAGGTTTCCACTCGCTGCACGGGGGGCACCGTCACCGAATCACCATCCTGACATTGCGTTTGTGACACCTGAGTCTGTATAATAACTTTCCTGCAAAGTTCAGCGTACGTTAAAGCAGCCTTTGCTTGTAGCTTCTGCACCAGGAAATGCTTTATCAGTTTAGTTCCAGATGTTGCTTTGGCTCGCAGGTGTTTTGAGGTGTTTTTGATAAAGGCAGCTGCCTGTGATGACATGTTTGGTTTGAGATTAATTTGTGTTGTCAGCCTCCTCAGTTTTGTTGCTTACACCATAAAGATGTAATTTCAGCCACCCCCCCACCCCCACACACCGCCTCTCTGTCTTACATGAAGCGGTTGGACCCGAGTTCAAAATAGGACCGGTGGGTATCAAGTATCAGTAGCCTATGATAAAAGTTCAGCAAGCAAAGCTGATATATTGTTACCGTCCCCAAAGGGAGGATAATTTCTAAAACCTTGTCCTTGGCTACCTTTTGTGCACATAGTCGCATTTACACTGAAGCCCCCGCTTCCAAACAGCTACTGTATGTTGATGCCATTTTTATAATCTCAGTTTTCCCTTATTTCCCACAAATAAAGGAGGGGAAAAACTCATAATGGAATTCAGCCAAGGCATTGGATTATAAATGAGGTCTGCGCCAGGCTTCATAACGTTATTTAGATTCCTGTGTACAGAGACCCGTGTTCCAACTCCCATCAGCACTGCGACAGAATCAAATGTGAATATAAGCTGATATAGGGAAATTGGTTTGTAATGTGCTGATGCTTTGGAGACCCGGTGCCGAGGAAAAAAAAAAATGAGAAAAACAGCAGTTCTTTGGCACATGTAGAGTGATGTTTTAATTACTTGAATTGGAATGATAACAACCCCCCCTCCCACCCCAGAATGTAACAAATTAAAAGGGTTACACTGAAAGTCACCTCATTTCCTTTTCAGGGAAAGCCTCATTTTGTTGTCATACCATATTGCATATCTGCCTCTGTTGTATTTGTTCATTTCAATGTTTGAAATTTCTACTTGTTTCATGTTGCATTCAGGAACATGGGGCAGGGTGGCGTCTGCTGCTCAGTGCCATGACTGTGATAAAACTCTGACTGACTGATTAGAAAAGACCGTGTGAGTGATATGTGTGTTCAGTCTGTTTGCAGACAGAGGTCTTTTTTTTACCATGTCCTGCTGCACGTCTCTCGCCTTGCTACCAAATGAATGTGTCCACACCAAAATGTCCAAAAAAAACCCAACCCCCAACTCTTCATTACCCAGCCTTTCTAAGATTTTCCATTTGATGTACAAAATGTTGCTGCGCTTTGATCATATGCTGCCTAAAAAGTGATGTCAGTTGTTTTTTTTCCCCTCAATTTTCTGCAAGTTGTAGACATTAGTTATCAGTGGAAGTAAACAAACTTGTTTGTTTGCCAAATTGTACTGCTTTTGCATGACCAAGCATTGTGGTGCTTTGTCTCTCTTTGTTACATAGTTTGCTGCTTATCTGAAGTTGTCACATGGAGCTAGTTGTCCAGCACTGGGGGGGACGGGGGGGGGGGGACTCAGGCACTGCAGTGGCACAGGCTGCTGATGATAATCTGTGTTAGAGGTGCTTCCAATATACCTGCTGAGTTTATTTTGAATGACATTGTTCCACATTTTGGAAAATGCGCTTATTCACTTTCTTGCCGAGAGTTAGATGAGAAGATTGATGCCACTCTCACGTCTATATGGTCAAAAACCAATGATGTGAAAAAAAAGATGACAATTGGGTGTTTTTATAGGTGCTTCTGTGCCAGACTATTTCTTGGCTGGGTCCAGGCAACCAGCGGAGTCTCTAGGAAGTTACTGGTCCCAGCCAAGAAATAGTCTGGCACATAAACCCCCTGTAAATTCCAAATTGTCGTTTTTACACTTACACAAAAAAAGATATGTGTAAATCAGTGCGTTTAACAGGGGCTGGTAGGTGGATTCTGATACCTTCTTTTTGGGATAGACCCAGGCTAGCTGCTTTCCCATGTTTCCAGTTTTTGACCTAAGCTAACCGACTGTTGGGGATATTCATATTTGCCTAACAGACATGAGAGTGGTGATCTCTTCATCCAACTCTTGGCAAGAAAGCAAAAAGAACACCCTAAACATTTAGAAGTAAAGTGTCCATCCAGAAATGATTAATTCTATGACTTACTATTGTTATTATTATTATTATTATTATTATTTGGACTGGAGGATAAACGGAAGTCTATGGCTTATGGCAGCACTGTGGGAAAATGAGTCTTTCATCCTCAGGCACAATAGGACTCATAACTTCAGCACTTTGGCAGCATGGCTCTTTTTTTTTTTTTTCTTTTTCTTGCAAATTTTTCTTCAAGAAGCTACGAACAATGAAGCAGAGGGAAAAGCGGTATGACATGTCTCGAGCTGTGGTGCAGAGATGCAAGACATGTCGTTTTTTTCCACCTTACTTGCTACAAGGTTAACTTTGGGGAATTTTGATGGAGGCAAACATCGCCTGTTTTGGCAGCCAGACCGACTACACCTCAGAGGCTGGTCCCAAGAAAACAAGCAGCAGTTCCCTACAGTTCCAACCCAATTCACACGCTCAACTGCATAACATGCGAACTGAATAGGCTAGATGTCTAATCCATCCATTAAATGTAATTGAGACTGAAACGCTGCATTAGAGCCAGTCTGTAGGATTGAGCTCAGAGACGAAAATTGCAGGGATTAGAAAAATCTCAAATATATGTATATGCCCGTATTTTTCCCACAGCGAGAAAATCCTGCAGAAGGTCCCTCAGTAGACCATCTAAAATTACCTTGTCGATCGTGTACCAGCTGCAGACTAGGTTCCTGTTCGTCTCACTGGCACCCGCAGAAAAAGGGATGTAAAAGGGTCAAAACAAGCTCTGTTTGGATGACTTTCAGGGCCATGTGTCTAATGGATGGTTTTTAATGAGCAGAGGCTAAAGATGCCTGATTTAGAACTGCAGTGACAGCCAGTCAGAGGGAAAACGCAACCCCCCCCCTCCACCTCCACAAACACCAAAAACTGCACCACCATCATTTGTTGTCATGATGCAGACAACGTTCCAACAAAAATAGCAGCAGGAGAAACTGCAAACAAAGTCGAAGTCCCTTCCATTTCTCTTTTTCTAAAGTTGTCAGCTTTCTGTCAATGGTGTGCTTAAGACGTATACTTATACAAGCTTGGCAAATGCAAATATGAACCCCCAGTTGCGAGTGAGCTTTGAGGATAACACAACAACAATTTGTCAGAATCCCTCAGTGTTTTTTAACGTGGCAAAATTAGCACAGCGGAGGGAAACGATGCCTGAAATTCAATGCAATCTGCCAAATGATCATATGGTAAAGTGACAAAATGAGACGACGTAAAGATGAATCATATTATGGCTCTCCGGGGTAATAGACATTGCACATGGACAGCCTACTTTGATACGTACATTCCCCAGGAAACGCAGTCATAATGCTGTACTGGAGAGGAAATGTGACTAGCTTTCTGATGCTCTACCACTGTGAAATGTCCGAATACGTTTGTACTGTCTATCAACTTACATGTGCCAGCACAGCTGTCATAGTCAAAGGCATACAATTGTGATCCTGCAATGCTGTAGGACAAGGAGTACATACTAATGCTGAGGACAGACAAATGTTAATCATGACACGTACTTAAATCAGTTGAATATTACAAGACCTGCAGAGGAAAACACTGACTTTAACACTGATAGCTGTTGCAAATGACTTGAGTGAATTTGCGCCAATCATGTTTTTTGCTAAGGGGGACTGGCGGAATCATCAGCCCAGACTGTGATCTCATCAGACGGGGTCGCAAGCGAGTGAAGGCAGAGGGACCTCACCTATTTACCCAGGAGCGGTCTGTCTTCTTTGTCTTATCATTTATTTCAATCACAAGAGGCAGCTTTTAGGAATTTTATTTCCTGCGCTGCAGCAAACGCTTGACCCTCATCAGCGCAGTCAAGCCGTCTGTATTCATCATCAACCGGCTTTCTCTGATACTGATGATCTGCTCTGGTATCGGCCAAATTGTAGTCATCAACAGGGGGAAATTTAGGAGACCCTTTTTTACCACGTTCACTAAATTGGGACGTTCTTCTAACCAGCGCTTTATAACAACATGGTAGGCAAACTCCTTGCAGAAGTGAAGGGAACATAATGGGGATCTCCCTTTCTATTTAGCACAAACATGCCACCCCGTTAGACGATCAGGTTCCCCGATGATCATTATTACAAGTCCAAACCCCCTCGGCCCGGCACACTCGCACACAGACACACACTTACATACCCATCCTGGATAAATAAGCCATGGGTAATTATAGCGGGGAAGCGTGTCTTAGTGGAGCTGTCAGAACTGTAATTGCTAGAGGGATGGTGGGCTATCGAGAAGCGAATCGCGCTGCAAGTGCAACACTGGCAGTGGCGGGTGACTTTGATTATAAGGAAAGGAGTGAGAGATGGAGGTTATCACCCAACCCCTTCTCATATCTTGCATGTTTTGAACAAGGCTGTCTATTTAACACAAGATAAGCAGAATGCTTTAGAAAAGCAGCACAGTAAATACTCGCATGCATTACCTTGACTGTGAAGCCCCCCCCACATCACTTCGCTTACTCTCGTTTGCAGCGGACGGTAATGCAAGAGTATTTAGTCTAGAGGGATATTACAGTGCACTTGTCTGGGCTTAGAAAGGTAACATCCATACCTGTATCACATCAAACATGCGATGAAAAACACCTCTCATCCTGTTAGATGAAATTGCCATGGGTAAATGTGTGCACTAGTGTGCTCACTCAGCTTCGCTGTCATGAATTGGCCGTTTCTGTGCCAGAAGCTTTGGGGGAAGAAGGAAAAGAGAAAAGGATTGAACTCGAGCCAAAAATGGGATTTTAATTTCTTAGAAAGTCCCATCTGTTTGTGTATGTGTGCATGGGGGAGTGGTAGCGCGGGGGGGGGAGAGAGAGAAATACTATATACCCAGGGTGAAGAAGAGAACTGAAATCATGACTTTCAAATGAACAGCAAGCTTCTTCTCATGGAGAGTGCTTGTGAAAATTACAAGTCATAATGTCGTCAGGAAATCAATGGGCACTATAAAGGTAATCATAGCGGTACAGTGTGTGCGTGAGCTGCGGCCAAATTGCCACTGTTTGCCACTTTCCCTTCAGCAGATAACCGCACTGGACAACCTGAATCGAGTCAATTCATGCCGAAACCCTTGACGTACATCTCCCCGCGCCACGAAGCTAATTGGATTTCAAAAAGTTATTGTGCCACAGCACCAACTATTGATTGAATGCTGAACATGCAGTCTGCGAGTGTAAGCATGTAAGCAAATAAGCTAATTTGATTTCAGTCATTATGGTGTGGAGGGTTTTGGATGGACTAACCTCTCCTGTCGCAGCCCAGTTTGAATCAAGATATGAAAGTCACTGCATGGTTAGCTTTAAAATCCATCCAAATATCTCAATTGTGATCATTTTTTTTTTTTTTTTTTTTTTTTTATGAGGAGAAAATGAACGTAATTGAAAGTGGCATACAATTGGCCAGCATTAATCTAGCGTGAAATTTGTCTTCAGCTATCCTGGGCAGGGGCGGGCACCAACTTCGCCGCATTATCTTCAGCGTGATCGGAGGATTTGTAATTGGTTATGATCATTATAACATGAGGTGGCTGCTCACCACCACCCAAAAGTCTCCATTACTAGAGATGGGCATTTTCCACGACGTCAACTGAAAGGTACATTAATTAATCGGAACATAAATCTACTTCAGAATACATCACTCATTAGCATACTCATTAGCAAAAGTGCCAAAGAGCAAAGCTGTTTTTTTTTTTTTTTTTTTTTTTGGTGACATTTTTAAACAAGACCAAAGTTGACATGACTAATAATTACTGCGTCTGTATGACAACATCCAGCATTAATGTCATCACTGCAATATTGTCCTAGTCGGCATCGGGCTACTACTTCCTTTGTCATTCCCCACTTCTCGTTCTCATCAGGAAATTGTGTTTTTGTACTTATTTGTCAGCCTGTATAATTACAAGATTTTTACTATGGCTAAATCTGTTTGACTTTTATAAAAACGACTGAAATAAGCTGAAAACGGATACCAACAACTTGCACACACAAAACAAATCTTACTCGAGGATCTAAACTCGTTAATTGTCTCTGTATCCACCACAGCACAATAATTTTAAAATACCCATGGCATTCTCTGATTATATTTTATTTGCATATAATCGTATTTTATCTGCACAATGTAGATTCATGGCATTTCATAGGACCACAGTTACCAACAATGCTTCTGACAATTTGAATGGATCTACATGTGCAGTAAATGACAGGATGTGTGAGACATGTTTTGTAATTACTGTCCTAAAGTAAACGGACACTGTGTGTACAGAGGTGTCAGGACTGTTGTGGTGGGTAAGTGTCAGATTTTGATTTCTGAAATAGAAGATGTAACTTTATTTAAAATGTAAATAAAATAAGATGGAGGAATGGCGAAAGTGATTCAGAACCAGCCGTGAAGTCATGTGATGGAGAGACATTTAACAAAGTCGAGTGAAGGTAGAAACCCAGTTTGTATAACTGGTCTTATTTCTAGTTTGTTAAAAGGCATAATCTAAATTCAAAACACGAAACACATTTGTACCTGTAATAAAATTATGTATATTTCTCTTAATACAGGCATTTACACTACAGTACATCTATATTGAGATTTTGGGTTTGTGCTGCTAAATGTCTGAGGCCGAATATGTTGATCTTTCCATCAATCGTATCCTTCTCGGCGCATGATGGAGGTAAGATATCTGAGGTCAGAAACGGTTTGAAACAGCCCTGTTTGAAGTCCGTTCTCTTATACTTGAGCAAAAAAAACCACAACTTCAAATGGTCCAAACTCTTGTGAAATATTGATATACTGACCGAAGTGTGGCTTAATGTTGTTTATGTCTTGGGGTATTCTGGGACTCGAACATGTATGAAGTTCAAACTGTCCAAAAAGCAGTTTACATCCAATAGAGGATCTCAGATGGGTAGTTTACTTGTGAGCTACCTCCTGCTGTACGTTTAGTATTTCATCAGAGATAACTTTGTCTGTTTACTCAGGCAGCACTGCTTTTCTTTCTGCCACATGCCGTCTTATTACCGGAGACACTTGTAGCAGCTCTCGACAAACATCATATTGTCACACATGGGCGCCAATAATTGTGAACTCCACAAAGCGTGGGCGTGCTGTTGAGGCAGGGCCTCGTGAAAATCGCAGCTGCCACCGCCTCCCACCACGCGGAAGAAGGATTCTGTTTGCACAGAGAGAGAGAGATGAAGGGGGGGGGGCTCGCTGTCACGGGAGCCTAACCATCTCTGATTGCACTGTTCAAATGGTGCGTTTTCATATGCTGTTGTTTTGAACAGATGTGTTGTTTGGAACAGATAAGCGCTAACCTGTGATGTGTACATGCGTTATACCTTGCCTTTTAATGTTCTCTCTGAGTCTTCCTCCTTCTCCGACCCTCCCATCTCTCGCTCCCTCTGACAACAGGTACCACGCGCCGCTCCCTGTTTACGTTGTTACGGCGCCTTGTGAGCCGGAGCCTTTTGAAATGGAAACTTCACATTCTCTCTCTCTCTCCCTCTCCTCCAGACTTCCTTGAAGTCGACTTTTTGTTCAATCTCGAGGCCTCATTCTCATTTCATGATTATCAAGTAATACACAAGACAGTTCCTTTGTGATTCCCTCTGTGGAGCTACAGCACATAAGCTAATGCGCAGACCCTAATGGTACTATAAATATTACGCTTCCAACAAAGCCGAGCCACTGTGTAATCTACTCGCGAGGGATTCGTCAGATGCTTGACTGATGGATCGCGTTGGAAGGTAAACAGGACCAGAAATGATAGTCTGGCGTACAGTTTCTCTGAAAGTTCCGTCTTCCCTCCGTGCACGCCACTCTTCATTTCCTTCCCCATTCAACTACCAGGGGGCAACAGACGGCATTCAATCATCACAGGACCTGATAGCTGTAAATTGTATTTGCGCGCTGAAAACGCATAATCAACAGCGGTACTTTCTTATTCATAATCTTCTCTGTGACTCCTTTCGCTTAATGCATTCACACTGAGGTTGCTAGATAGGAGGGGGGGGGGGGGGGAAGGAGGAAGCAATGTGTGATTACAGGCGATGCTTTGAGCACTTGCCAGTCCATTCATAATGAACACTATCATTTTTCAGTATAGATCCTTCTGCTCCCTGTTTCTCATACTGCCTGCACATGTCTGTGCGGCTCACCACGCTGCTTTGCATGTGCAGTTTATGATTAGGCTGTGTGTTTTGCGAGGCGTGCCATGTTTGGAGTCATCCTTTCTTATAGTGGCTGTCGCTTTACCACAGTTCACCTGGCTGGATCAGGAAAATGTTCTATTCATGAGGCTGTGTACCAAAAGTCATTTTTCGACAAATGGCCCTTGTGGCAACGTTGGAATTCAAATGGTGGAAGGCCTGCGTGTGGACATGCATGACACCCTGTTCGGAGACATCAGAAGGCTCCTCTTGGCTGCAACAAACATTTTAGAATATGTCAGAGCAGGATTTCTGTGTTGCGTGTATGTGAAATTGAGTGCACTAACCGAGTCACAGTAGACCTATAAAAAAAAAAAAGACCTGATTATGCATGCTGCTGTGCATCCCAATTATGCATCACACTGCACAGTTTTGTTCCTGATGCAAACCATTGGAGAAATATACATATTGTAAGCCTTTGCATGTTTTCCATTTCACTGATTATCAGTATACATACTGTACATTTGCGTATTGAGCGTTGCAGTTTGTTTTTGGCCCAATCTAGGAATTTTCACTGAAGCTCATTTAAACACTGGCTAATAAATAAATTTTGCCTAGGTGCATTTCTTTTTTTTCTGAAATAGTGCCTCATCATAGCTAAAATGTGTCTACACCCCACTATTACATTCGCACTCAATATTCATGTTCTCAGTTCACTCCATTTTTACTCTTGCCGGATCTTGTTCTTCAGCTTCAGCCTGTCCATAACTCACGCAGATAGTCCCTGCAGCCAGCTCTCTGTAAGAGAGACTCTGGTTCTCTGAGAAATTTACGCACATGGCTGCAAGTCGTTGTCTCTCTGTCTTGTTTCGGGGCCAAATTTAAGAGCTAATAATCAGCCCAGTCTGTCCTCATTTAACAAGGTTAAGAGTCTAAACCCATGCTCGGGGCTCTGTGTGGCTGTACTCGGCTTTTACCTCAAAGCGCCACTGTGCACTTTTTTAGCATGTTATCAAGCTAACATTCACTAAATGCCACTAAGCATTAACTACAACTGATGCTGACGTCTTGCAGATATTTGGTCACAGTATCTTGGTTAAGTTTGACATGCTCTTGGCACTACGGGAGAAGTGGATATCTGTTCCAAACTTCACGGCAATCCATCCGAAGGTTGAGACATTCCAGTCTGCACACATGTGGCAAACTGTCCGACCAACACTGCTATCCCCAGATCTGTTCTGCTTCCGTAGCTAAAAAGCCAGACACTTGTATGCAGTCAGAGATGCCAAACAGAATGGCTGCAAAAGTGAAAGCCCGTCCATCCTGACACAGTAGCAGCGCTCTCCACTGGAGACACCGAGACCGAGGTCCTTTGCTGTAGGTGAGCGAAAAAGTGGGCAAGTCTGTGTCGTGCAGTCTTGTCAGCTTTCTGTAAAGTCTCCAATCAGAGCCGCGAGTCGTTCTCTCCTCATCACAGACCAATCCCGTCCCACTCCTCTTCCTGCCCTCTGCTCTGCTGTCCTCTTGACCTCTCTCCTTCCTGATGGCTTTTTACCTTATTTCTCCCTCCTCCTTTGCTTGAGCAGATTCTCGTTTTTATAGTCCTTTCCCCCTTCTTCTCGATTTCCTCCTTGGAGAGGTCATCTCGTAGCTCTTTGCCAGGCATTCACTCATGAGATTACCTCTTCATTTGCACACCCATGCAGGCAGACAGACACCCACCCACCCACTGACACACACACACACACACACACACACACACACACACACATATACACTCACCGCTACCACTCCCCAGAGCTCCAGCAGGCATTTTGTCCTTCAAACCAGCATCTCGTATTTCAGCACTACTCAATCACCCTCGCTGTACACCACGTGCATTAATACTGACCATGCTTTGAGGTTGATAATATCAGCCCGGCTCCATCCTTCATCATAATAACCTCAATAATGCTTTGATTCTAATTTGTCTCATGATAACACAGATTCAGGGGTGGAAGTGAGAAATCACATTTACTTTACTTACTGTAACAGCTTATTATAAAGTATCTTCAAAAATCTGTCATTTTACTTTTACGTGTTTTTAATTTCAAGTATTGTACTTTGCTACAGTTCACCTTGCAATCGTTATGCTCAAGTTTAGCATTATTGTATCTTGGCAAAGGTTAAAAAAAAAAGGTTACATCTAGCTTTTATTAATCGCTGATTTAATGCACTACAGGACGAACACACCCACAACGTCGCGTCACCAACAGGTGCTTTCTGGGTCTGGCTACATGCTAAAACGCTCACATTGGATCCTCCAGTTGTCATTTCTACATTCTTTTACCTTCAATGAAGCGTTTTCCTTTCTGCTATTTTTAACAAGAATCCCTGTCACAGTTGTGACTGCAGTGCACTCTTTTCTGCTCAAAATGTTTGAAATCGTTGAGGAGCGCAGTGGCACTGCTTATGTTATGCATTGAGACTGAATGAGAATTTGAACCTACTTTTGTGGTGCACATGGCTCCACCACAAAGCCTAGCAACGTAGCGCTGTGTGTAGAAACTGTGCCGCTCTCTCTTTGCTTAATATATGCGTCTTTGGGCTGCAGCCATTATCTAGTTAGTGTAGTCTGTATATATCTGTGTTGTCTGCCTGGGTGATGCTTTATTCTGCTGTTGACTCGAGAGGTGGCTGCTAGGCTATTTAATTTAACCCCAGCTCTTTTTAAAAAGTAAAAAGTAGGTCAGTTAAAATGTTCTCCAAGTATATTTTTACACAAGCAATTGTACTTTAGCCTGAGTAAAATTTCTCTTTTTAAAGTACTGTGTTGGAGTAAAGTATTCTTGTACTCTCTCCATCCCTGCACAGATTTGGCAGAAAGGTTTGACTGCAGTTTGGTTGAAATACTTTATGACACTGTATCAGTTTCCCCGTGTGTGCACCTGGCTGGAGATACACTCGGGTCAATATATCATGCCTCATGAGATAGGTCAGAGCTTGGTTTTTATCTCTGCAGTGTAGCTAAAAGCAGATTGTGGTGCAGTATATATTCATGTGTAAGAATTCTGCAAGCGCTGTCATTCGAGGGTATCGCACCAGACTGCGGCTACAAAGGAACAGGTTTAAGATTTAATGTGCGCTTTATAATGGACAAATTCACCTGGACTGGATAGGTGACCTCAGAACCAGCTGTTTTCCCCTCATTGTACAACACAAGCACAATGTGGAATGGCAGTAATTACTGTCCCGGCATCACCTCATTGAGCCATACTGCACAGTGTAGAACACATTGCTAATGTAATCACACTATGCTACACACGCTTATGGGCCTGGCTTAATGTTAAGTGTGTGTCATTTGAGGTCGCTGTCACAGTAAGAGGTTCCGGCTGGTTTATAAAGGAACATGTTTATTGTATCCTGCATTAGGGCCATTAGCCCCATTGCTATCTGAACCCAGCTGGTTCCCAGGGTCATTCCTCAATGTGAAACTGAACTGCATAACATGACCAAATTTGACTCTGCTCAGAAAACTCCAGCGCTAATCGACATCAATACCTGGGAACGAGCTGGTGCTCCAGCTGGGGATAAACCGCAGTCGGCACCAACTGGGGGGGGGGGGGGCCTTTCTGTCTTAATTTCTCGGGTGTGAGTCGTGTTTTATATGTACTTCAGGGGAGGATTGGAAGGAGCGCTTCGGCTTCTTCCACCTCATCATTTTCACCTTTTCAGTTTAGCCTAGATATGGAGCGCTAACCTGTAATCAAGCAAAATTGGCTTAGGGTCAGATGTTTGTCCAAGATTTCAATGGCGCGACAATGCACAAGCTTCTTACGTTAATAATCAATGGTCCTCTTAAATAATCTGAAAACGCTGCGAGTTGTCCCAGCAGGGAATTGAAAGCTCTAGAGGCTGCTGCAAGAGGCCCGCGCTGCTGATGCACTACAATATTAATGCTTATGGAGCCTATCAACTCTAATTACGCCTGCCTTGCGCGATCCTACAAAGAGTACTACTGAATATTAATGTTAAGCAACTCTTAACGGCAACGTCACTTCATCAGTGAAATAACATAACATTGGTGCATTTCCGAATAGTGATTGATCCTGGGGGTTGGCACGGTTCAAGGTTAGCTGAGTGTGCGCACTTTTGGGATCCCTCTTTGGTCTTCTATTAGATCAGGGAGAGGGGGATTCGCCATCTTGAAAGGTGTGCAACCATCATCCCGGGTTCTTTCTCCTGATGGGCCAAAAAATGTAATCAGTACTTGTATGTTTTCCTTAATTTAGCCTCACACAGAGGAGGCAGCATGCCATTATCATGCAGGGAAACATTTGTTGTCGCTTGATTACGCTAATGGGAAAGCGCACACGAATATAAAATGTTGAACGTTATTGAAATTAGGCTTAATTGCTGATGGCATCTCAGGTTAATTTGTATTCCCCTGGTATGAAATGTGTCTGTGTGTGGTGTTTGTTTCTGTGTGCTGATCTGCATCTAAGTGACTGTAGATGAATTCACTGGGGTTTGTTTTTGCGCTCCAAATAAAGAAAGGAATGAAAAGAGGGACGGCTGTGTGGAGCTGGTGGCATAGGTAACAGAATATCATTGACGATAAGTACAGTGTTCCCCTCATGAATCATACGGGGTTACTACTATGCTGAAATTATTTAACGTTAATTGGCAGATTAAGATTTTTACCTACAAAATCGGTGTGAGTCCATGCGAACGCCTTGTGTTTACATGTAGTGTGGCAATAGCAACCCAACTTCACTTCATAAAATAAAGTGATCCAGTGCAATTATGCAGGAAATGTAGGTCTGCTCAGTCATGTGGAAGACGGGGCTGGGATAAAATAGGCAAAATTCTCCCCTTCTGCCCGTCTGTGGCGATTATCCAATGTAGCACAGGTCAGGAAAATGATGATGGCTAAAAGTCCTCATGCTGAACAGTCATAAATGTGACTCGAGGAACTTCCTCGTGTGCGATTTAGAAAGTTGGCCTGTACAAAGAGTTGACATGCAACAAATATCACACGCCCTTGTTTCATGAAACCAAATGGTAACTTTTATAAATCACCTAAGATATTGTTGCGGTCATACTTATTTGTCTTAGTTGTGCTCCCTAAGATGAGAACGTACAACTTCCACAACACTAGCAGTCAAAGATGTATTACATTGAGTTACTCAGAAATACACTGATGCGCTGCTTCGCTTAATAAAAGCAATTCCTTCCTGATTTCCCCACAGGGATGCAGAGATGAAACTACTGCTTTATCGCCGCTCGCTCTCTTCTTCCTCTTCTTCTTCTTTGCCGTTCTTTCATTTTTGTTTGGAACGTTTTGGGACCTTCAAACAAATGCATCACATGTTCGCAGAGTACACTTTCCTGTTGAAGTTGACATTTACGCTGACCCGTCTCTTGGATGTAATGATAGAAATTCTGGGCTATCTTGTTGAACCTCCTGTGTCCTCTTCTCTGGTCCCAGCCGAGTGCCTTCATCTCAGGGAAGGCCTCTGAAAGGATGTTTACACATTGATGCTGTGTACATAGTCCTCAGTGCTTGTCTTTTCAAAGGATTCTTTCTCCCAGCTTGCACCGGGGTTTGGCCTGTGAGGGCAGGCAGATAGGCGTGTGGGCAGTGACCCGTCTGCTTTTCTGAAAAGTCCAGACTTCACTCGGCTGAAGCCGCAGGGAAGGCGACAGAAGGATGGACTCGGAGTGGGGCGCTGGATGCTAAGTTCAAGCTTTAATTCATAAATCTTTGTGGCTGTCTCTCAGCATGTAGCGGCGAACAGGTAAAAAGGATACATAAGGAGAATTCGGGTAAGGGAGAGAGAAAATGACTTTCTTTAGCATGGACAAACGCGTCCAGAGCACCTGCTGGATTTGTCCTGGAGGACGACCTCCGAATAATTCATTTTACACCACCTTCATTGTGGCCTGCTCCTCTACTCTGACTCTGTTCTCCTTTTTTTAGTAAATGCCTTGTTAACTGTGCCTTAAAGGCAGGCGGCTCACTTTGAGAGCGGACTCATACCACCTAAAACTGTCGGCACCATCAGCTTGTAATGAGCTGCTAGTGGGCAGCTTCTGTCGCATCTCGCCGGAAACTTTACCTGAATGTTATACATTTAAATTGAAGCCTGAGATGTTTTCTTTATTTCTGACCTTTCTCTCAAGATAAATGTTACGATGATGATGAGACTGCAGACAAAAATAGCATTGTATAGCTGGTGTTTTTGGAACGGGGGGGGAAGAGTAAGGACTGAAAGCTCAACAATAACACATAATCTGCAACTCTTCCACTTTTTTTTTGTGCCTTTCTTACTGGGAGACAGCTGCTCTACCTAGCTATTCCCTGGTGTTTTTGATGGATTCTTCCCCTCAGAAGAGGCAGTGACTCCTTGGCTTTAACGCAGCGTGCAGCAAGCCGAGGCCCAGCAGCGTTTACACAGGAATGAGTCTGGGAGATATACCACTGAAGGTGGAATGCATTCAGCAGACCAAGTGGGGAAAAAAAAAAAAAAGATTCTGTGTAACTTGACCGAATTTGATTTTAGTTCAGAATGAGTGGTTTAAAATATTCTAATTCATCTGAAATGCTGAACAAATTTAAATTAAGCACATAGCCAGCGTCTTTGAGGCATAGTGAGTCAGATTTAGGCTGGGGAGACCGGTCGTATTAACTTGGGTAGAAATTGAAGTGAAAATGTCCCCGGATGAGCTGATGTTGACCCTCGCTGTCTGGAGAAATACATCGGCAAGTAAAAACATTGATCCAACATTCACACTTCAAAAGAAAAGCGCGAACACATTCAGTGATGTTTATGCAAATAGCCAGAGAAAATTAGACTTTCAAACGCTGTAAGCCTATCTGCTTTATTTTGACGTCTGTTTCCCTTGTCTGTCAGTGGCTTGGCAACTTTGCAGAAAACAATAGATTTTCCTTTTTTTTCCCTCTCTCTCTCTCTCTCTTCTGTTCCCATTCAAAGAAAGGGAAAGCAAATTGTGAATTATTTAGGCCACCTTTGCAACATCGTAGTGGAGTTTGTGTAATTCAAAGCAAGACAGTGAGGCAAACCATAGTACTGCTGCAGAAGAAGTAACTAGTATTTGTTGAATTATGTATGCTACAGCATAAGACAGACAGCTGCTGATACACAGGGACTGAGACTTGAGATTACAGTGGACCGCATGACCTTTCCTTTCATGAAAAATTAAGCGGTCTGAAATTGAGCAGATGAGGCTGTATTTAGCGCAATACTCCAGTGAGAACTGAGAAACAGTTGTCATCAACTTGGCTTGTTTTATCATGAAAAACTGAAGGCTTTTGAAATTTTGTTTTATTCATTGTCAATTAATTGGGGATACTTTAATTAGAAATATGTTTTAACAGCATGGCTGATAACAGTATATTTCCAGACTACTGCCTTATCTCTTAGTCTTATTTTGTTGAATACTGATGCATTATAAAGGTTTCCATGTGCCATTGCACTTTCTGTCTCCACTGAGAACTTGTCCATAGATGTATAATACAAAAAAGGGAGGATGGTGAGTAAACAGCCTGCCAGTGTTAGCCTGTAGGTGCCAATCAGCCTGGTAGTTTGATGTTGGGGAAAACCTAAGACACTCTCCAATGCATCAGAATACTGGATCTCTTCTCCAAATCCACAATTCGCTCCGCGTACTGTATGCTTGTTTTTCAGAGCACACAACACCTTTAAATATTCCAAACTTCCCCAACTAGTTCGGCTGCTCAGGCAGGTATAAAATCAGCAGTACTTTGATGTCATAAAAAAAGTTGGTGCCTGCTCTCGCCGTCATTTTCCTTTTGCCAAATGAGTCACAGATGAAAAATACCATATTATACAGCAGGGCCGTCAAGCTGTCACTTAGGTAATGAAGTTGGTCCAAACCATTTGTCTTATTTTGTCACGCTTTTTCCCCATTAGTCATACCGCGCTAACCATTAGCTCCTCGGGAACCCCCTTCACCCAAGGACACTTAGGCTCTCTCTCCAAGTGCAACTGAGGCCGGCTGATGTACCATGGAAGACAACACAGTGGGGGGAAGGCGGGATGGGAGGGAGTGGAGACTGACACCGAAAGAGGAAAAGAGCTGCGGAGCATGCTGGAGAGACTTGAGTCCTGTCCAAAAGCAGCTTCGGAGAAAATAGACCGGTTGATTAATCTGTCAAAACTCACTGTTTTATAAGAAAAATGTTCATATTTCCAAATCAAGCCCCATACAGCCTCGTACGACACTGAACTTCTAGATAAGCATTCAGACTGGGGAAGCGGGATTTACATGGGGACATGGAGTGAAGAATTAGAGGAGTGTGAGCACACTGGATAAAGACCCCTTCAGGCTACAGAGGAGAGGATAACGGAGTATGCTGACAGGAATGGAGGATGCGGGAAGATAAGCAAGACCATGTAAGATCCTCGGAACCACCGTGTATAAGTAATACAGGGATAGCACAAAGAGGGACATTATAGAGACTTGACCAGCACAGGATTTCTGGAGTTCTATCTTCAGGGTACAGTAGTGTTTGTCCTACGACAGGGTTATTACTCAGCCAAGTGTGGTAAACACTAACTGCTTTATGAAAGCCAGAGGCAGGGCCACACAAAGTGCAGTAAAAGCAAAGTGCTTGTGTTGTCTCACAGCATGTTTTACAGCATATCCATATTGAAGTATTGATGGTGCATAGCATCTTTTTCATTTAGAGGACTTTTTATAAAGCCCCACTGAGGAAGTGGACTCCAGGGAAAAGCTGTTTTCTTTTTTTCCCCCCCTTTTCTCTCTGTTTTGTAAAGTTTAATGTTGCAGCAGGAAATGTTTAGTGCAAGCTCAGGCGCTGCATTGGAGGTACTGCTCAGCTCGGTACGCAGAGCAAGCCACGGGCAACGTCAAACTTGTGTTTATATCATCGCACATCCTCACATCGATCGCACAACTTGACCAGG
The DNA here is from genome assembly GCA_036023855.1 of Gadopsis marmoratus. Taxonomy (NCBI): domain Eukaryota; kingdom Metazoa; phylum Chordata; class Actinopteri; order Centrarchiformes; family Percichthyidae; genus Gadopsis; species Gadopsis marmoratus. The sequence goes on from JAVQJF010072240.1 coordinate 18,826, forward strand.
TGTGTGTTTAACTGCAGGTGTATGTGATTAAATAAAGCCTAATGGTTCTAACTGAGCTGCGTCCTGAGAGCTGGATGAGGGCCATGTGCGCTGTTAGCCGCTGCTCTGACAGATGCCAGGGGGCAAACACAAGGGAGGGGACTAATTACCGGACAGCTGCCCAGCAGACCCTCACCCTGCCCTGGGGACAGCAGTCTATCTCACTCCCCTGTCCTCCAACCTTGGACCCGAGACCTGGCGCCAATGTTGCCAATTCCAGTCCGCCTCCGGGAGTTATGGCGGTTTGCCCCCAACGTCAAACGGGTGCGGGGGTATACAAACACAATTTCTTACCGGACAGACATCCCATGACAGATAAACGACTGTGATATTTGGAAAATGTTGGTGAATTCTCCCCAAGTGCTCTCCGAGTTGACCTATACCCCAAAACCCTCAGGTTTGACGAAATGAACACTCAAAACTCAACGCAGTTATACAAACCAGTCATGGATCACAATATAGCCCCCAAATGGTGGTTGGATGTCTGCCTCTGCATCCGCCACCAATTTAGCATAATTCCCAATATGGATTTAAATATTTCATAGTTTGGTGCCGCAGCCGACTAATAATATCTCAATTGATGCTTTGAGTAGACGGTGTCCTTCACCCTTCACTGGGGTGGGTAAAAAAAGGTATTTATAAGAAAATTGAGGTCACCACTGAGAGGAGGGCTGGCTGAAGGCCCAAAAAATATAGTGTTGGAGAGGTTCAGGCGGGCTCATTTTGTTGGAATTGAGGGGCTACTGAGCAGACTGCTCATCTTGCTGTTGGCATAAGCATGAGAAGAGGAGCTAAAGGTTGAAATTATGCACCCAGAAAGCATTTGGCTCGGGTGAGGGGAAAAAGTGCAATGCAATAATTAAGCGGCACAATAAAAATGATTAGAACTGCTTTTGACATTCTCATTGCGAATAACTTGCGTTTAATTGCAATCACAAATTTGAAATGCCAGTTTTATGTTCCATGGCTATAAGCTGTTTAAAGTTCAATAGCTATACTCTTTAAATCTCTTTCCAATTTCTGCTCGGAGGCAGCAAGAAGGAGTGGACGCAGAGAGACTAGGAGACAAAAGTATGCAAAATTAGTATACAAAAAAGAGAAGCCGAGAGAGGAACGGTGTCTCTCACGATTAAGTGCTGGGCAGTGTGGCTTGCTGGCCTGGAGGAGGACCTGTGTGGCTCAACTCGAGGCTAGTTAGCTATTCAGCCACAGCATCTGTTGCAGGCTAATGGATGTTATAACCTCATAAACGTCATGAAATTGGACATTATCCTTTAATTAAAAGAACAGAGATGCATTACAATGATTAGAGTGGCACTCCAGTGGACCTGCAACACGCTCCAATAATGTTTCTGGAGGAGACACAGCTCCAGAGTAAGGTGTCGGCGTGGGAGGGGGGGGGGGGGCGTGTAATATTTCTAATTAGCCGATTGCCGTTATGAGCTGCAAACTTTTGAGAGTTTGGACTGCACGCTAAAACTTCCTCTGAGATATCTACTTGACCTTTACCCCGCGCCTTTAGTGCTATGGGAACGGCTCCACACTTGCGCTTTTTTTTTTTTCCTTTTCTTTTTTCTTCCTTTCTCATTTTTATTTGCATTTCAGGAGCTTTTAATGATGATTTGAGTGTCTTCGCAGTGATTATATGCGCAGCGTTAGCTCAGCAGAAACAGCTGTGCTATAAACTAGATATAAAAACAAAGCTTGATGCCTGGGTTCCACAGCACCTGGGCCATCAGTGCCCAATAAATACCAGCAGCCAATCAATCTCGCTGCCTTCCCTGCTAAGGAGCTTAATGAAACCTTGGGTGGGAAATGGAGGCTCTGGACAATATCGCCTGCATGCAAATATGTGGGACACATTAGCCCTCACTCTGGCCTTTTTACTCCAACAATTCAAGGCTGACGGTGCAGTTGAAATTCTTGGAGCAGGTCTTTGAGTCTGCTGTAAAGGTCACGAGAGGCCTGCACTCACACATCTGCCATTGCTTGTGGCCTGTGCATGAAAATGTCACATTGTCCTGAGAGTTGCATGTCGCACAGGTGTGTATGTGGGGTGACCTCCTCGGTAAACCTTGGTAATGCACGAACTGTAAATGCCTTTCTCTCTTATCTGCTTTATGAACAGCAGGCATTGTGTCAGAAACCCTGACAAAGTCGCAAACCTGCGTTTGGTTGAACCAATTACATGCTAACATTTACAAGACCTGTCGGTGGTATTACGCATGCTGTGTGAGAGCAATCTCAATGCCACTCTTAACTCAGAGGAATCCATGTGAAAAGTAATTGTGGATTTCTCATTTATGTATAAGGCAGTCTGTCTTGTCTATGATCTATTTTCTGTCGAGACAAACACAATAATGTAACACCAAGCACGGCCTGATAGTCTATTTTTGCTCAAAGCTCCTTCTCCTGAATGAAAATGAATGTAGGCATGTTGCAGCGGTAATGTATCAACATAAAATATTGAAATAGCCCGACCAAGGGCAAACTGCATGTAATTGAAACTCTCTCTGTACTGAGAACAAGGAACCGGTGTCCCCGCATCTGAGATTTGGCAGAAGGGCTTTCAGAAGGCATTTGTTTCAGGTTTCTCTTCTTCTCTCCCTCCCCTCCCCAGAGTTAATTGCCTTTTTGAGAAATTTGTATCGCAAGTGTTTGGTTTCTGATGCCGTATTATTTATAACCCTTATTTTCTGACAAGAAGGGTCCTTTTTCCCCCCTTTCGCAGCAGCTAAGATGATTGATTTGTCCCGTTTAACCTTGATAAGGGAGGCAATAGAAAAACAAATTGCAGTATTGACACTGTGCTGTGACGGCATGTGGTTCGCTCAGGTGACCTGGAGGTGAGTCAGAGGTGACTCTAAAGAGGTAGAGGGGCAGCGTTGTGCTTTGCTGAATGACTCCCCTATCTATTTTCTCTCTTTTCCTGGATTTCTTTTACGTATTTGATATGTTTAATGATTCCACTTGTGCTTAAGCCAGCTGTGACAAAACAAGGCTTTGCAGTAGTTCCCCTCACATTCAGACTGTGTCACACAGCTTCAGCGAAATGAGGTGTGGACTATAAGTCAGATTTTTAAAATGTGTTTTGCATTACTGGCAAGGTGTCGTCAATGCAAGGTGATTCATTATTTAAGGATTATTGTGTGTATTGTAGAGATTTAGGCACAGCTTTTTAAGGTATCATTGCCAGCAAAAACATCATTATTAGAACCTTTACACGCCTTCAGCCTGTCATCTCTGGCAGCTTTTCTCCTCATAGCTGTCGTGTAATCTTATACGCTGCATGCAGTGGTGAATCAACACCCTTTCCTGTGTCTGCCCCATGCTCTGATGGCTGCTTTGTCCTCTTCCAGAGTGGTGAAGAGCACCATGGGCTGGTCACCCTCTCCAGAGTCCCTACATCTGGCAGCGCCATTAATCTTCCACAACAGCTGTGCCCCTGTACCTGTCTCTCTTTGTGTAAGGGAGATGGAAAGTCATTTTTAGTCATTATCTTCCCCCTGGCATATGCTCATTCCGCTTATCGCACTTAACCTGCGCTTTGACGTTGAGGCACAACTGCTCTCCTGGATTCGCTCGTACAGTAGCTGACCAGCAAGATGTCCGGCATGAAAGCTTCATTGTTGCAGGGGCAAGGCTCTTTTTTTTTTTTTCTTTTTTTTACTGAAGCTGCAAAAAGTTATTCACCCCATTCCAGAGCAAACGATGTTTGTGAATTAATGCTCGAGACAGAGGGAGACCTGCTCCATCCTCAGGGGGGCAGCAGGCCATTAGGAATCCCAAGAAAGTGGACAGCTGAATGACCGCAACAGAGTCAAAGCCTGAGAGGTGGCAGACTGCCCTCTACATAGTGTCAGGTTTGACAGGGTGTTGCAGTTGGATGATAAACACATGGAAACCAAAGTAGCCATCTTGTTGTACTGCCCCTTTTGATGTGCACTCATCTGACTTTGGGCAGACTGTGTGTTTTAGCCACTAATTAACTGCTGACACTACGGAGAGAGGAATACAGTGTTTGTGAAGTTTTTTACAAAGATTGAGAGACGTTTGATGGAGCTCGGGTTGGGAAATGATTAAAACTGGGATAAATGGTGGCTGGACTTATGCTGGCTCTTGTTGGCAGCTCACCCTCACAGTTTTAACGGCATATTGAATCAACTTCAGAGCTATAGCAACCACATTCTTGCAGGCTCAACTCTTGAACGTCTTCATCCAAATGCTAACTTCCCTACTAAAACAAGGTCATTCACCGATCAACACGGATCCATTTGGCCTCCACTACTGTGCCTTTGAACGGCCCACTTCCCACGCTTACATGGCACCACCGTCAGGCCTGGCTTCATGTGTTCATATATTCTTGTGTTCATATGTTTATGCATGTGGGTCTCAGAGGGGTGTGGACTGGAACCACAATCCATCACAAAATCCAGAGGGATCAAGTGTAATCGATGTACAAAGTTTAGGTGCCAGCCCACCTTCTGGCCTCTGCCTGGTTGGCTGCTGTTGGTGGCTCGAGCGGCCAGGGGGATTGCCCGGGTTGAGTTAGCTTGGTCGGCAGCTAATTAGATCAGGGAATGGAAAGGTTCCCGTGGCTCCGTCACACAGGCTGAAGGGTTATTGACACGGCCAGAACAGCAATATCTGCTAATGCCAATCCAATCTTACTAGCTCCAAACATGAACATTGTGACACTCTAGCAGCCCGGAACTGTGAAGACTTTACAGTAAGGTCCTTTCATCCCAGGACACATTTTTTGAGGAAAAATACAGTGCTGGGAATTATATTTTGCATGTAAGAATTATTATTTTTTTATTCCATTGCAGACTTTTTTTAAGGGAAGACAAATACCTCTGTATTCAATTGTAGTAATGTAGAGACAGAGGTAGTTTACTCTTAGACACGGTAGCGGCATGGTGGGCAATGCTGGTCTGCCTGTTTGTCGGTCCACTACGCTGGTTCAGACATATTTCAACTTTTGGATGAATTGTCCCGAAATTGGGCACAGATATTCACGATTCCCAGAGGAGGAACCCAATGACTTTGATGATCCCCTGACTATGGCACCACTATCGAGTCAATTTGTGCAGTGCTTTGGTTTACAGTGTTTGGTTTTCTTTAGCGCCGGGCCGCTAGAGTGGCTAATCTTGTTAAAGCCTACATCAAATGGCAGTGGTCCCTCGCCCTGATTGCATCCAAGGAAACCTGAGCCAAACTGTCAGCATGCGACCTCGGCTCTGAGGAGGCACCAGTAGATTTAACACCTTTACGTCTCTCAGACATGTAATTTAACTTTGATTGGTCTCGATTGGTCTCGAGGCGATCATGTATCAGATTTATGATGTCATATCGCACAGAGAGCAGGTCACACAAGCAATCTTTTTGAGTGAAGACAACAGTAGATTTAAACTGTTTTGAAAAGTTAGGAATTAAATGTGCTTTTCCCTAAATGACCCTATACATGTATTATAACTTTGTGGAGCATTTAATCAGCCGGTTTTGGACATCTGCAGGACACAGGTGCTGTGTGACCATGGTGCACCCTCCTCCACTGTCGGAGCACACTTTACACAACAGCGTTTGAGCTCCTCAGCATTTGAAGTTGTTGTCTAGTACACTAAAAGCAGATTGCCTATCCCGATAAAGAACAAATGATGCCGTGCCACAGTCTGAGCATGACGGCCATACGCTACATCTGTCGTCTGATGAACAAAGCACTGGTGAACATATTGATGAGGTCAGAGGGTTCGCCCCAGGTGCCTATGGGATGCCCAGCCACCCGGAGTCTGGAGGTTATGCAGCCATCGCCTGCTCTGTCAGACGCTGTCGCCTGATAGCGTCTAATGAGGAAAAACACGATGGTGCTGTCTCCATTCACTTTTCTCCCAAGACGTCCGACAAGCGTGCAATCTGATCATGTTTGACCAGTCTGATACTGATGCTGCCCTTACTTGAAGTCAACAAAACCATTATCAGATAGAAGCTTCCAATGCGCAAACAGTGGTTTTATAGCTGCTTTCCTTAACTTGTGTAGTTGCTCATAATGTAGTAAATGCACATATTGTAATATGTCACTCAAATAATATAACACAGAATGTGATAGATACATTATGGTAATACTTACTGCTTGCATATGTTTAGTACATAATGAAGTAAGATTAGTTATTTTCTTTGTTTAGTAAGGTATAATATCAACTATGCAGCATGTAGGGGTTCACGGGATGTTTTTATTATATCGTGTTAATGCAGTCAAAATACATTTGTCTGCTATCCATTAAAACAGGGTGTTAATGTAGTCCATATGTTTCTCCTGTACAATATTTGACATATTTTCTCTTTCAAATATAACAAAATGTCATTATGTACTAGTATCCTCCAACACTAATACTACTATACTAGTTTATTATATTTTATTACGTAAATTTCAATATAGCTTCAGTTCCTTGTCTTCTAGTAATAGACGCACTATCACATCACAGTTTCCTATGAAGACACCAATTAAATGGTGTGTACATTTGATTAGTAGTTTTCGTCCTTTCAGGTGCTAACTCACAATCACATTAAAATATGATTACATTGCTTAACCAATTGTCAGCATTCATATCATTATCTCACAATATGTGCAATTATTACAATATATGCCCATATCACATTATGGTTTGCTAAAAAGTGAAATGATCACCTTTATATGCGAGGATATGTGGATTTGTAATGCTGACATTTATACATGTGTATAATTGGACTTTGATAAGAAACATAGCATCTTCGGTTCCTTGGCTGAAGCACCATACAAAGGAATCTTCCTTTTTTTTTATGAAGGTACAAAACAGGTCAGCCTTTCTGCTTTTCTGCTCCCAGAGATGAAGCTCACACGTACACTTGATGAGCAGACTCTTGGAAACTGATCATCCCTTTCAGTCCCCTTCCTTCCTCAAGGTTCCCATTATAATCATACCCCTGAAACAGATCAAGGCCCAATGCAACTTGTTTTCTTCCTTTTCAAGTCGATAAATCAGACGTGCCTCCTCGGCCAGTGGTCACTTAAAGGCAGCCTGTGGATGAGGACAGAAAAAGCACCGTCGTGGTGTGGCATGTCCTACAGACCGTTCAGCCAGAATGCAGCGCCTGAGCTGTGAAGTGTAGCAAGCGACACACTTGAGGAGTTGGATCGCCGCCTCGCAAAAAAAAAAAAAGGGAGAGAAGGCTGCTGTAAACATGTTCGCTCGGTGAAGGACAAGAATAGGGCTGGAGAGCGGTATAAAAGAAAACGAGTACTGAGCCACAAGATTGAAGAGGGGATTCAGGAACGAGCACACTGTACTCGGTTGTAAAGGTACTGTAACTGAATTTAAAATGTTTGATGGGTTAACAGAAGTTCAGCAGAGGGGGGTGCGCCAGCAGTCTACAGCAGGGCAAAGGATAATTCAAACTGTGTACCTGCTTACTATCAAAAGGGGGAAGTTTGTTTTGTTCCATCCAGCGGCTTCAGTGGGTTTAAAATTGCCAAGAGGTGAGGCTGTTACACAGCGTGCATCTGTTTTGTCTGTGCTCCGTCTCCCCATAAGCACAAATACAGATGAAGTTGTTTTATGAGCTCGCCGGGTGAGAGGCACCCATTGTCTCTGTATGAGGCTGATGCAAAATGGCCGCCCTCAGCACTCAAATTGATCATAATTGTATTCCCAAACTCTTGCTCAGCGGGGCATTACATTTGGTGTTATTGACTTTAAAAACACATTCAGCGATTCTACTTGCAATTTCATTACGCCGCTGTCAATTACCACTCTGTGAACAAAGCACGCCTGCAAATAAAATGTATGAGGTAATTTTCCAAATGCCACTTAGGAGGTACCGCCGTCTGAGCGATGGGCATGCTTAATTTGTGCACTTGCTTACTGCAAATCTGGTTATGCATAGGTCGCCGTGAACATTTCATTAAAAACACACACTTGACTTGGGGGTGATTGCCCCAGTGTTTTCACATCAATACATAAAGCGCCGGCCAGGCCCAGGTAATTAAGCATTATAAACGTTTGGAAAAAGGAAATTCTATATCCCCTTTTGTGTGTGTGTGTGTGAGAAAGGGAATGCCGGTTTAGTGCAGAATGTATGAATCATAAATCATGCTAACAAGAACAATTACCTTGCACATCCGCTTCCTCGCTTCTGTGTGTTTGTTGGTCTCCCCTCTCCAGGGTGTCCTCCTCGCTGCTTTTAAATGGGAAATAAACACTGCCACAGTGGCTAATTTGGCAAACTCGGTGTCACCGCTTTTCCATTTTACACTGTGGCTCCACTTTGGTTAAACCTCTCACCTCTTCATTTTCCTTTTAAAGATGGGAACTGGAGCATGATCGGACGTGTGCGTATCTCTTTTATTCCTGCAGAGGTATTTGCTCCTGTTGTCTGTCGGCCAAAACGAGGAGGTCGTGTGTGTTGATGACGGGGTTAGAGGGTGCTGAGCTGCTGGGGGTCACTGATAACCGCGTCAGAGAAATAGATGGAAGGAATAACCACCCTTTACACCTAGTATCACCACCTCCACTGTTTCCCCTCTACAACCAATTACAGTAAGAAAAAAGGAGCTACGTTATGTTATAGGCTTAGGGACTCCATGGCACATGCAGTAGAACGTGACTTACAGAAGGGTGGTCTGTGTGTGGATACTCGCTGACTTTGAAGGATACCGTGTTTGTCTGCGTGCAGTCTTCATGAAGAAGAGCGGAGTGACGAGGGCTTTCTGCACGTGAGCCTGCAGAAAAACCGTGCCGAAGTGGTCTGTATGGATAGTCGGCGAGGGGAGTCAAAACAATCACCACGAATTAAACTCCTCAAGGTCTTGGGCAAAGGGGATTAACAAAATTATCTGGCCTCTATTCTGGCCATTTATTGTCGGTGCTGGTGCTGACAAAAGCCTGGAAAGGCAGCCAAAGCAGTCGCGGGTGAGGCGGAGGGGTAATGAGGGAAGCCTTCTTGATGAGAAACCAACAACAATGTAAACACAACAGATAAGTGCTTTCTTGGCCCGGCAGTATTGATCACGAATAGGCTTGATGCTCAACTTTACAGGGTGAATTGTATTTTCCTGCTGGGTTTTGATAGCCAGCTGTTAACACACTGTGCAATTACTGGCTGCGAAGACTGCTCTCTTTTTTTTTCTTTTTTTTTCCCGGGTTGGTTGTTGTGATGAGAGGAGGGAGGCTACGTTAAATGTGTAGCCTCATTACAAAATGCGTGTAAGTGGATGTGAAGCGCAATTACAAAGTGAAACAAAGCCTTTGTTTCAAATCATCAGCAATGAAACCCGAAATTACCATTAGCACCACGGGTGTGTTTGGTTGCAAAACGTTATTGAATCAAATGGTTTGCCTCTGCCTTTGGTGGTGATCTGGCCTACCCTCCCCCCTTCCCTTCTCCTCTTACTCGTGGACTTGACTTGCAGCTAATTAATTTGCAAATTTTATTCTCAATAAAGTGCTTACAAAAAGATAATTGTGACTTTATTAACAGTTTCTTGGGCAGCAGATGGTGTTCTGCAGGCCTGCCATGTTGAATTAGTGATGACGCTGTCGTTTTATGTGCTCTCTACTGTGGCAACCCATAAAACTCCTAATTAAGGCTACAAATTAATACTACTCCTTCCCAACATTATACCCAGCCATTTTACCCTGAATTAGTGTAAACAAATGCAAATATACAGGTAAGTCTCCCATTAGTATGCACCTTTTCTCTGTTTACAGTTGTTGCATTTATGTAAGGAATCCCTGTTATTACAATCATTTGTTCTATATTAAGAGCAATTAAATGCCTATTAAAGATGCCAAAGCATTTGTTGGCTTGTTTGTGCTCAGCATTTACAAGACATGCGGTTTCTCTGAGCCAAATCTCAGCAAACTCCATCGACTTAATCCCTCCGATGTTTTATTAAAAACAAATTATATCCGACTTCACCGCCGGTAATCCAGCGCATCAAGTATTGGTAGCCGCCTGAAGGAGAAGTGCTTGCATTTTAATTAAGAGCCCAAGTAACGAGCAGCAAAGTGTGCGGATTAGTGTGTTTACTTGGGAAGAGCAGGAGACAAAAAAGATCTTCATTTCATTTTTAAATCTGGTCTTGGATCAGCTCCAAGTGTACAGTGACTTGACATGTTTCAGGGATTGATACACTGATCTTATTTGGCACAGAACAGAGACCTGACAGGTTTTGGAACATCTCCTGAAATTGTCTTGTCTTTGGTTTTGTTTTTTAGGACCCAGGTCCTTTATTTTAATGCCATTCATTTTTGTTTACTTCACTACATTGATTTATTTAACCTAAATATATTTTGCACGCAAATAATGTTTTATAGAACGCTTTAGGCTAGTAAAAAAAACAAAAAAAACACCAACTTCTCTTTTCCCACTCACTTCATCATGTCTTAATTAATGCAATTGCAGCTTTGTGACACTCGTCAGGTGGTACGCCTGTAATTCTTGATGGCTTCTCCTTGATCTGCTGTGGCTTGGTGGTGTCCGTCACTTTTGGCAAAAGCATCTGCCGAATGAATGAATGTAAATAAAAATGTGTGTTGAAATTGTTAAATGTCTTGAAATTCTATGGCAAAGCGCACTGGAAAATAGGACGAAATAAACTTTTGTGCGAAGCTTTTTCTTGGAGCTTTCAGCCACATCTCACAGTCTTCATCGGTGAATGAAGGTTGCGTAGATGTCATGGTGTTAACTTGTTCTACGTCAAGAATGAACTACCATATTCAAATTGTTTTGTATTGATGTTAATTTTCCCTTAATGATCATGTAAATCTATGGAAACTAGAGTGTGGCATATATAGATATATTAATACCTTCAAGATCCAAAAACAGGCCCTTTTTTTATTTTCATTAGTACTGAACCAATAAACTGAAATAGCTTCAAATGAAACATAATCAGTTGGCATATTATACCACACCATATATCACACTGGTAATTTAGTGCCAAGGAGCTGTCACACTGGCATTTACACTCAAAAAACCTGAACTGTTAGTATAAAGCAATATAATGCTGTCAGTGTATGCTGTAAATGCTTTGTTGTTGCTTTTTTATATTGAGGTTTTCTGGCACAGACACAATTGAACCTTCTATTTTGAGCCAAGGAATGATCAGAAAGCTGCAGAGATTGGCAGATCCTACCCTTGAGTAGCTCTGCGCACATACTATAATTGACATACTCAGACGTAATCCCTTGTGGGACTTCTACACTGTTCCCAGACTTCAGTGGGAGATTGCTGCTTCTTGAAGAAGTCATGACCACTGTTTGATCAAAGGGGCTCTGCTCCCAATGCCCACTTCTTTCTGCCAGCGCTTGATCTGGATCAATGCAGGGGTTAGTGTACAAAATCCCTGGCTTCCTCGAGCTCTGCAAACCCACTTTTGCTGCTCAGAAAGGGAAGTCATGTTAAGTTCATGTGCGCTCCTTCTCATGCGTTTCTTGGCCACGTGGTGCTTCTCAGAGGGTTTGTCTTGACGTGGCAGCGAGGCAGCTTCAGTTGTAGAAAGGCATCAGGAGCTAAGCCGAGAAATGGCTCCATTTCAAATGTAGATTGTTTACATCACTTGACTGTTAATGAAAAAAAAAATATTGTCCTAATGAATCAATCATGTTCCGTCATGAATGCAGCAGTTTATTCTGCCTCCAGCTGTGGGATGTTTGATACCACTGTATATGGGCTTCTGCCTGCAATTACAAACCAAAGGAGTTCTAACAGGCATTTTTATTGTTTGTCTTAACTTTTCTAATAGCAGGCACAAAGCCAGACTGAATTCATATAAATGCTTCCTATTACCGTTAAAAATCTGTCTTTAGCCCAAGAACGCCAAACCAGCTCAGCTCATTCCTTTATCAGCCTACAACCAGAGTTCTCTGGGTGCTTATAAATCCAGTGAATATTGTTCATTGTGAGGTCTCCGTCTTACCAAACAAGAATAACAAGAAAAGGCCCATAATTACAGAATTTACTGCAGTTTGAGAACTTCACCCAAAACTTTTCTGTTCCCATTAATGGAAAATATGGTAATTAGTTTATCATATTCCCTCATACATCGGAGGTTGATATAACTTATTCATGACAGCGAAAACAAGAATTGCTGTTGTCTGTCCATTTTCTTTCAGCGGTGCTAGATGGAAGCAGGGGGCTCCACTGATTCCAGCAGCAGTTGAGCCTTTGCCTCCATCTTCCTTTTGGTGCGATACCCACCGGATATGAATCAACGGCATCATTAAGCGGGGGGGACACTGTTTCATCAAAGTGGGAGTCAAGCCAGCAAAGAGTCCAAGGGGAACGTAATCAGTTTGAGGGACGAAGGTTTATTTATTCCAAACAAAATGAAATTACTCTGCCTCTTGAGTGACATTTATGTGTGCGCTACCTGCGGTGCTGACATGTTTACAAAGGGACTAAGTTTAAAAAAATGCATTCTGGTGATGGCCTAGACACGCTGCACTCCTTTTTAACCTTAAAAGATAAGGCTGACAGTGTTTTTCATTATTCTTATTGTCAACAAATGTCATGAAAAGACCAAAAGCAACAATAAATGTCTGTGTAGCCAAAGCTTGATGGAGCTTTTTCCTCTCTGCCATAGACCACCATTGTTGTCCAGAAACTACATCAGCCAGTGCTGGTTATTATTTTCAACTATTATTGAAATTTAGAATAAATATCCAATGTTCCGAACGCGCCGATGAAATGGCAGGTGATGTAATACTTAATTTAATACAGATGTTTCATTTTATGTGCTAAGGGAGATTTTATGGCCAAAATTAGAAGCATAGAATTTCGTGTTGGGAGTTTTGTAAATTGATCCAAAGAAAATGAGAAACGCACTAATTCATTGGCTTTTGGTCTGCTTCTGGGATTTGTTGACTAAAACCAGCTTTATCCTTCTTAGGTGCTAGGTGCCAATGGCCCATTGCATGGATTAATATAATATTTGGTTTCATTAATCATCTTCTCCTCTCATCAGCTTCTGCCATCTAGATGTCATGGCTCCAAATAAACTGTTAGCAGACAATTGTTCATTATCTACCACTCGATCCAATTCTTGGGGATTATTTCCCAATTAAAGGTTATTTCGCCCCTTTCTCGAGGTGACGTGGCCCCAGTTTGAACCTGCTCGTGCACCAGAGGATAAGTGAATGACCCCAGAGAGAGAAGGAAGAACAAATCCCTCTGTTTGGCCTCCTCAGCATAAAAAAATTACCATTTCATGAAGTGTGCAAACACCCAGGCAGCCACTCTATAAATTAGTTAAATATAATGGCTCTGTTAGCTCTGAAGAAGCGGCGCTGGTAGCATCCCTGCTACTATAGGCCTGCGTGGGTGAATATGGGTGCTTCCTTGCTAATGAAGAGGTGGCCAGGAGTTGGACGCGGGCGATGTAGCACAGCGAACAATGTGCCATTGTCGCCGCTGTGGCTGGGCTGTCACACGGTGCTCTGATCATTACTTACCCACAGACGTCCAATGTCACGCACAATATCCCCAGGTTTGCCCTTCATAGGTTGTTGTGCATCCTCTGATCGCTCCAGCTTGCTTAATGATAACAGGCAGCAATTACACTCGCATGCCTACACGCAAAACGGGCTCGCACACAGTACTGTACTGCAGGAAAACAAACACATTCGCCGCCCGCTCCGCTCGCCATCTCCCCTGGCCTTTTTGTTTAGGAAGGAAGATAAATATCCCCATAATAGAAAAGGCCTGCTCCTGATGCATTTTCAACACTCCACTGCTTCAGTACATGTATTTACTTACAAGTCTGAATTTATTCTCTGCCTGCTGCAGTCCGATTTGTTTTGAATGGTAAATGAAAAGATCGCCGGTGCTATTGTTGCAATATTTTAACGCTTTGCCTCGCCAGCACACCTACCAGTGAACTTTTTTTTATGTGTGCGAATTGTTTAATAAATCAGCCGAGGGGGGCGTTTTGTGGAGGCGGGTGGCGGCGGTTTGGGTGCGCTGCTCGTGCACCACAGTGAAAAGAACAGTTTTATAGATTGCAGCCTTGTCGGTAAGAAAGACCCCTACAATACGATCCCGCGCTGAGGAGAGGGGATTAGAGCGGAGGCAGATATGTTATTCACCCCGGGTGTGTATGAGTTGACACAGTGTACTGCAGGAGTGTGCAAAGCAGTCACACTATTGCTTTCCCCCCCCAGCTGGAAATGCTGGCAGTATGCAAAGCCCTTTTTTTTAGGTTTTTTTTTTTCTGAGCCGCAGTTGGATTTCATGGGACTGCACGCATATGATGTCAGAGCATGGATATCGGGGGGCACTAGTGTGCTGGTAGGGTGGCAGGCTATCACACTCTTCAGCGTGCTAAGTGTATGTGACCGCTAATGCTAATACACTGACTGCAGCTCGCATATCGCATACTAGAGAATACCCAACACCGTGGCGCTGACCCTGGACACTTGGCACGAAATATTTTTTCTTTTTTAAGTTTAATTAGTTGCTATTTTTGGCACATGTGATGGATCAGGTGACAAACATAGGCAGATCTGGCTTTCCACGTGCTTGCCATTGCCGTGTGTCGCTGGTTTATACAGGCAGGGCGGCAAAGTCACATTGCCAAATTGATTGCCCATTTAAAAGGATTGTGGCTTTTTACAAGGTTTGGCCTCCTTCAGTTGAGTGCAAATCGAGTGCCACTATATTAAGTGGTAAGACCAGAGTGCTGATAGATTACTTTTGGCCACTCTGTTTAATTGTTGGCAAACCCGTTAAAAGAAATACAGAATCGGGGTGGGAGGTAAAGGGCTATGTTGAATGTTAAATATTGAAGTGGTTGCCGGAGGGCTAATGAAATTAACAATGCAAGTAAACAGCCTCCTGCAAGTGCCAGTGCCACATCCTCCTCCTCCTCTGCCCTGCTCTGTCCCCCTCCCTCACTGGCTTATTGCGAGGAGAGCTTCAGGGCTGAGTGTGAGGTGGGCTGGGGTGGGAGAGTGTGTGTTTGTGCTCACAGGTACCCATTCAAGGAGGGTTTAGAGAGGGTGATCCAAGGTCAGAGCCCCTGAATTAACACCATCCGCATCTCAACAGACCAGATCTCCACCATGCTGCATCAGCTCAATAACATCGTCAACTGTAATCCGCTTCCCTGCCTTAACCTCTGGCCAAGCAGCGCGACTCAGTTTTACGGCTTCATAACAAAGCTGAAATCATGTATTTATCGCTTTCATTTTGAATACTAGTTTGCATCCTCCGTGCTTTAAACATACTTTCACTTCATTGAGAATGATGCACAATTATGAAGCTAAACCTATGAAACCCTGTTGCACTATTTTGGCGGCTAACTCTGTATGCTTTCTAAAAAAAATAATAATAAAAAAGGGACTCCAACCAACTTGGATCCTAACTGTTGTTTTTCTGATAATTAGATGTAGTAGAGAGATGAAGCGCTGCCATGTTTTCCTATCCTTGTAAAGGCTGTGAGCAGTGGGAGAGCTTTGACAATTGTGTTTCAACTTGAGATGTCTGTGTGACATAATTATGTCGGCGCAGGCTTATTGCAGCTTTTTTTTTTTTCTTCTCAGATGGAGATTTTGTTAGCTGTTGGGCAGCTATCTGGGGGCTTGGTTTTACTGCACATTTTGATTTTTATTTTAGTTTAACCCAGGCTACACACATGCATGCACAAACACACCTGGAACAGACCTGCAGTAAAACCCCTGGAAGCCAGGAGAAGGAGCTTATCCCCGGTACGCATTCTTCCTGAAGGCAGCACTGGACAGCTGGCACGTATACTGTACAGTGCACATTCACACCCATACACGCACGCACACTTTGAAAACACATCAGATCTCAATGGCAAAAAAAATATCTACACCGATATGGACTGGGTAATGTGTTGGGGACGAAAGGACGCAACATCGTTTGATGGAAATGAAAATGATCAACCTACAGAGGGGCTGTATTCAAAGACACCCCGAAAATCAAAGTGAAAAAATGATGCGGCAGGCTAGTTAATTTTGCTGAAATGTCGGAGACCTGGCATACAGCTTGATGTCATCCATGTAGAGGAATTGACGATGGTTGCTCCATTCCGTAGCCAGTCTTGGTGATGATCTGGCTGAGAGGGTCCAGACCTCCATCTATCTCTAGATCTATTTCTATATCTCTCTATCCAGGTTATCATACGGTTGGGGGGTAGTTGGCTTTGGAAGACACCCAGCGGGCCCAGGGCTGGAGGGCCCCCTCTGTCCTGGAGAGGACAGGCTCAGAGCAGATGTGCATCTCAGGGGCTGGTTCGTTAAATCCTGTTCGACTGCTGCAACCGTGAAAAGAGAGAAGCTTAACAAATCAATTCCTCCCAGATTAATCTGCTCTCGGATTCTTTTGTCATTCTCACTCTTGTCTTTGGTTACACTTTACATTAAGATGCAGGAAACCCAGAGGAGTTACCAGTGGAAAAATAACAAATCAGGAGCTAACTGTTGATTAATCAGTAGTTCCTAACTCTTCTCATGAAGGAGCTGTATAGTAAATAACTACTAGACCAGACAAGTTCAATAGGTCAGTATGCAGCGATTAGTTTAGATATCTTTTAACTTCTTCCTGCTGAACTTTAAACTGCAAAAGTAATTAGTTTCATTACTCGTTACGTTACTTTTGTTTCCCAAAAGTGCCTTTTAAGCAACTTCAAATCTTCCACACTCGCTGTGTCTCATTCTGTATTTAACGTGCATGTGTAGAAAATGGAAAGCGAGGTGTTTTGCCCTCACACTGACGCTGCAGGATTCTCGCATCTTCCTGACTGGAGGTGTATAAGTGGCTTACGTTAGCATCCCATGACTTCCTCAGGCAGGCAAACTCACTATCCTCTTTTTAAATCTCTTAAAACTCGGTTTTATTAAGTATTTTATCTTCTATCTTTTATGTATTTGATTTGATTTACTCTTTTTTTATTTTTTTTACGGTTTTGATAAGGGCTGTATAAGTAAAGTAATTTTCAGTTGTCTTCCCTTAGACACTATTCATTACTGAAAAAGTAATCTCATTACTGTAACTTATTTCTAAGCACTGCATTGCTGCCTGCCGCTGTACATCAGTATGTCGCATCATTAATAACGTACACAAGCTGTTAGTCAGCTAACTAGTGTCCTGTTACAGTGTCTATAAAATACCTTTTGTTGTTTCACAGCAGTGCATCACAGCGGATGTAACTGACACGTATCGACAGAAAACAAATCTTTACAAATCGATTTACAGGTAAGCAAAAGCTACTAGACACAAAATGCATTGATTGCATAAAAGCGCGGGCTTATGAAGTCAATATTTAGCAGCAGTTACAGCCTTCCATCTATGTGGATGGGTTTGTATCGGCTATCGACATTGTTGGCAAATCTGCAGCCCTATCATCTACTATGCAGATAACTCTAAACTCAAGGACTATGATCTTTGAATAAGGAACTGCTTGTTAACTGTTTATTAATTAGAAGATATATATATATATAAGCACTCATTAGAAACATCTCAGAAATGCATGTACATGATTTGCAAAATGTTACCCATGTCTTATATACGGCCTGTAAAGTCCGTCATAAAACTGTACATAGCTTTTTTTTTTTGCCTGTTTTCTTCACACTTAATGGCATTAAATTCGTACTTGGGGACCTTAAATGTGTCACTTCAGAGCCTCAATTAACAGCTACGGAACATGGTGGCTTTTTACTGACCTGCTGTTGATGCTTGAGCACAGGGCCTATAGCTGATGTTTTCCAAAGTGGTAAACAGCACTTCAGCCATACTGTTTCTTTGACGCCAGCCTTTTTTAGCATCATCCACCACCACTGGTGGCAACCATTGCAGCAGGCTGGGATCCAAGCCCCCTCCAGAGAGTGTACTCTTTTCTCAAACATGAGCATGGGATTTGGTTTCACTAACAAAGCCGTTTTCACAGTTTGTTGTGGTGCACATGAATATTCATGCTCTAATGCTTGGCTCGGTATGTCCTCATAAAAAAAACACAATGATTGTTACTTTTTCTTTATTCTTCTACCGGTGTTATTCCCTTGTCTCATGAGCAGTGGTTAGGCTGCTGGTTAGACATTTCATAGGGATGACAGAGGGAGGATTTTATTTTTCTAACATTATTTTTTGCATGAATGTTTGTGAGCTGGGGGGGGGGGATAACTGTGCCCCTTTTCTATGAATTATTACCACAGCAATGGCTGCTGATATACTTGACCTGAACACTAGTTTTTCAATCAAAGCTTTACATTTAAAGGTCCAGATGTCCTCATTTTAATACAAAGAGAGATACCAAATGTATTATTTGGCACATTTTGGCAGTGTTTTTAAGAGTCAACAGGTTGGGAAAAAATTTAATTTCCATTACCAACCCAGTGGCGTGTTTTTGATATACTGCACCATATCCACTATAAAGATCATGGTGTACAGCAGTGGTGGTAGATGTACAAAACCTACACTATGCATCAGGTGTGAAGTCACTGCTTATTAAAATCTGAATTCAAAGTAGAAATTGCGATCAATGTTTCTAAGATGCACACTTTTTCAAAGGGAGAGCTAAAACTTTGAATTCTTGTCTATACTTGTTAGGCAGGTGCATCTTAAAGTGGCGTTTCCAATACAAGCCTTGCCTGTCCAGTATTTTTATTATATTTTTACTTTGAAAACCGCCGAGCGTGCTGCCTGAAGCCATGGCCTTGTATGTTTCTCCATCCCATAAATGAATAATGAACAAATGGCATTTTGTGTACAGTACTTATGTTTCTGCGTCCTGCAATAATGCCACTGGTGTTATGTTCAGGGCATCTTCAGGCTGCAGTATGAACAAAACAGTGGTAACTCCAGTGTAACCATCAAAGGCATTCGACTTCTTAACACAATTGCCTAAATCTGATGCATTCTTTTAACGTGCATTAGCATACCTGTGTTTTCCATTTTCCATATTTAGACACTTGCAATGTTGATATGGTGAATTGATTTGTTTACTTCTCAACTAAATGCTGTGTTGGGTAAAAAGGTTGAATAGGCATGAAGTCTTGGTGAACTTAAAATGATTCCAAGATAATATACCTCTGACTGGTTGAAAGACTTCGCGACGGTGTTTTTTTAATGCACGCACCTGTAACCCCCTATTTCCTCTTTCTCACTCACCTCCTCTGCTAGCTATCTAGCTCTGCATTACCTTCAGCTGTTTTTAGTCAGGGATTAACATAGCATTAACAGCTTACATCGTTTTCCTCTGTTGGTCTCTCAATCTTTGTTTTTTGTTCCCCCCCCCCAACCACCCTTCTCCCTCCCCAAACCTTTTTACTTTCCAGAGTTAAAATAGAGGATTTGATTTTTCATGCAAAATCAGAGCAAAGCCAAACTGAAGATGCCAGTTACATTAAGAGATATTCCACAGGGGGCTGAAGGCGATGTGCGCAGCTTTGCCTGAGAAACAGCGAGACACTGCACGGCGCCCCCAGAGGACCTGCCTGGCGTCTGATGTTGATTTAGCTGTAGAACTCCAGTTATTCCTGCACGCCACAGAATCTAGTTAGAACTGTGTTGAATTAATTTGGCAGGCCTCTAAAGAGAACTGAAGCGACAGAGGAAATAATTATTATTATTTTTTTTTTTATTTAAATTGAGGTAGGGGAGTAAAGAGTGAGAGTTTAGTAGCCATCAAACTTGGGAGATTGAGATACACATATCAAGTGGATTTCCTTGCAACATCTACTAACTCCAGTGCTAATGGCTAGCAAAAGAAAGGGGCAGGTCCCTTTCCTGCTGTGCTCTTACTGAATGTGCACCTGCTGTAGGTATTTTAAAATCCATTTTTATTGTTCTTGCATGTTTTCAGGGCAGGCCGGTATGCAGCTGTAGGATTGTTAGAAGTGCAGCTAAAGAATGTAGCAGATTAAGTCGGAGCCTGTGGGGAGAGTCCTGTGTTGCCATCAGATACTAATACTGTTGTTACTATAGATGCCACTTTTCTATACAATACAGTGTCGGATTATTTTTGCTTGATTTGGTACAATTTATGCCTGTGGCGCTTTGGTTTTTCCCATCCGTCCTGTCCTTTAAGGTTGCTTGCGTGTGCGTAGGCTTTTTACAGCCTGTTTGTGTCGGTGAACTCCAGCATGAGCCGTGTTTAATTGCTCTTGATGCACAGTGGGTAGAGATCCCCCGGGCCAGGCCGGTATGCATGGCCGCCCAGAGAAGACATCTGCCCCATCAGCCACCTCAATGGCACCAAACACACAACCGGCACCCCCCCCACTTCACTCTTCAGCCACACAGAGAGCTCCTGTGGACCAACATTACATGTGTGAGTGTTCCACACAGATTCTGTCTTCATTGCCTCTGTCACACTCAAGTTTAACACTTGAATTACACAACCTGGGAGTTTTTCTAGTAATTAAATGCAATTACAAGGTGTAATTAATGGTCTTGAATTGTTAATTGTATTTCAACTACTTGACTATCATTACACCATGTTCTGTTGATATTAAATGATAATATTTTCCTCTTGTTTGTGTGTGTGGGCAGTAGATGATGATGGCTAAGCAGCTTTTATTGGAAGGAAATGCATAAATTTTTTTTGTTTTTCTTTTAAATGTGTCATCCTGTTTTTTGCAGCGCGGTTGAACGGCGGGCAGTGTGATGTTAGGTTGTATTCTATGGCAATAGTGGCCCTCTCCTGGAAACCTCAAGTGACTTCCACAGCAGGGGTCAGAGGTCAGTAGCTCTCATAGTCCTCGACAAGCTGCAGCTGATTGCCCTTGTTTCCCTGAGGAAAGCTGAATGCCACAAACACAGCTCCCCATGAGGAAACAAATTGGCCACCCAATGACTCCTGTCATTTTGAACACTCCTTAAAAGCCAGAATCACTGGCTGAACCTTTATGGAGACCAAGTTCCTGCTCCCTGAGCTGGAGGGCAATTCCAGTACTGCACTGGGAAATGAATTCGGAAGCGTTTATCATTCAGGATTGAGTAGGGTTTATCAGATGTGCAGAGAGAGAGAGAGAGTGTGTGTGTGTCTGTGTGTAAGAGTTTGAAAACATGGCATGAAATGAAATATCTGTCTTTCTCCTTGCATTGCTCCAGGGCCTAAGGAGACATTTATAGCAACGGTTTCGTTTGTCATGTAAGTTACCAGAACCACACGATAAAGTCATTACTTCAGTCCCCCACCCTCACCCCCACCCCCCACCCTCTTGCTCCCATCTTGTCAAAAGCTACACAATGTCCCTGTAAGCACAGTGGTACTTTATGGCATATATACAGAAAATAAAGTGCAATCATCACAGCAGCAATGCACCCGACAGCAATAGGTCCCAGATTCATTATGACAAGATGTAGCCGTGTGCCTTTTTTTTTTTTTTTTTTTTTATTCCCGCCCCGCAAACCGATACGTGCACCAAAAATAACGAAATT
>JAVQJF010072247.1:0-10644 GCA_036023855.1 Gadopsis marmoratus
CGCTAACTTCACGTTTCTCAAAATAGAGCTACCAATAATCGTAGTTGGTTTCTGTGTCGCTGAGTGGAGAGTACCTGTTAGAAAGGTGAACTGGTCGGTGGTGCTTTGGCTCAGAGCTATGCTTCTTTCGGATAGGCACCCAGCCTCCCTGGTTTCCCGACTGCACGGGAATTGCCAGGAGATGGCTAGCAGAAGCTACCTTTGGTCGGCTTGCACTGGCTGGGTGCTGGCTAACTACAGCTCACTAACTTTTCATGGTGCAGAGCCGTGATTCTAACTCACGGAGCCTTGTCTCCAACATGGTGAATGAACTACATTTGTTACACATACCATTATTGTTATTGTACTGTGCTACTGTGTGTTCTCTTTCATCCTGCTTTCACTCTACCCCACCCTCTCTTTTTTTCTCTCTCTACCCAACCGGTTGAGGCAGATGACCACTGTCGCCTAGGACTTGCTCATGGTGGAAATGTTGGGTCTATACATATAGAGTTGGTTTAGACTTGCTCTATATTAACAAGTGGTATGAGATAAATCTGTTATGATATAGCGCTATATAAATAAAATTGAATTGAATTGTTAAAGGAGGCAGAAGAATGACTAAACATTTGACACAGCAAGCAGGAGAGGGAGAGAGAAGTCATCGCTAGTTGCTGAGCTAAAGTGCTTCATGGTACTATTTCGTTAGCTACTCCATGTTGTGATTTGATTCACTGAATACTTTGCAGAGTTCTGCTTATTTGCAGTCACCACAATTGGACCCATGAAAGAGAGACAGCTGTTTGATTTGTATGATGAGACACAAAGATAATGCATTCCAAAAAAGAGTACCACAGATTTTACTCTAACACACACTTTCCTTTCCCAAAACCACCGTCAGTACTTTTCTCTCTCTCCCTCTGACTCCACTTTCATGCAAAAGACCTTGATGTCTATTTGAGGGTCTGCCATGGCAAATCTAGCATGTTATGCCTGTGCCAGCATTGCCAAGTCCTCATTATTCATCGTGATGACTCACAAAGCAAGGCCAAAACACAAATGATGAGAGAAATGGACTAATGGAGAGAAAAAACATCTTTTTATTAGAAGAACAGAAATGAATTTACACTGATTGGCCTCCCCTGCCTAGTCTAGTTTGATTATCAAGTCTTGAGCAGGTGTATCAAACAGTGGCCTTGTGGCTTGAATATGAGGGAAAATCATTTTACAGATTGGGGGAATTGTTGACTTTAATTAACTTCCATCTTTTGTGTCCTACTCAATATTCCTCAGGCTGAAAAGACCACTGCTGAATAGAGAAGAGAGTAATGTCTCAAATCATGCAGAAAGTCAACGTGATATGATTTCCACCAACTTCCTTGTCAACTCTGGTTTCTCAGAGAAAAAAACAACCTCATTCAGCACTCCCTCGTATTCCCCCTGAGGTGACATGAATTAATATCCAGCTTGCGCAAAATCAATGATCACTAGTGGTCACGTTACAAAAAGAGGTGGAACTCATATTTACAGTGATCAAACAGGGTGGCAAACCAGTCTTTGAGGCGTGATATTTTCCACCCACTCATAAAAAACTACCTCATATACTATACCCACATACACAAACATTACACAGGCCACTGCAAGCCGGCTAAAGCAACATTTGATTTGAGGTGATGGAGGAACGCAAGCTTGTAATCCTGTGAGGGTGGGTCCAATGTATCTGAAATGGGTCCCAGTGGCAGTGCGGCACTGGCTCCAGGGCTTTGGCAAATGAATCTGTCTGCAGTCACACAGCCAAATGAACATGGGGAGCTAAGTGAGACAGCGGTGGGTGCAGCAGTTAATTTATGAAATGTATTAGGATCTATGAGGCAATGAAGTGTAAAGGTGCTTTATTACTCTCTCATCACCATCAGTCCACCAAGATATAAAGCAGAAATGACACTCTGAATGTTTCAACTGCTGTTTTCTTTTCCTTTCTCTAATGGCAGGAAACTGGCATAATGAATAAATTTCTGGATTCAATTTTGAAAACTAACCATATTATTTATTTCTATTTTCTTTCGGTTTTATTCAGGGGAGATCTATTTCTATACTTTTCGTTCAGCCAATATCTGTGCTATGTTGTTTATGGAAAAGGTACCCACATGGCCTTCAGGTCAAAAACACGCCACCTGGCACCTTCTGTTTGAACCAATCTTGAAAGCTGACCAGGTGGGGAAAAATAGAAAATGGTGCTGATTTCCTGAAGCCATGTCAAGCAGTTGTGTGTACGCCAGACCTGGGCATTGTACGGCTGTGTTTAAGGATTGTAATTTGAATCGTCATTACCAGATTGAAATGCAGAGAAGTCCAAGAACATGACTGATGCATTGTGGGAACGGACACCTGAAGCTTTGCTAGCTACGCTGCAAAAAAGGTCTTTTTACCAAGCTGCACACATCATGGGATGGAGCAGTCAAGACCAGCTTTGTGATTTCCCACAAAAACGCTAAAAACAGTGAGCCATTCTCTGCATGCGAACAAACGTTGAATTGATGAAGTTTAACAAATACAGATACAGATCCTCTGTGACTGACGATCACCTGTCTGTCCTTCGATTATGCACCTCAGACATTCAACCTGACGTATGTGCAACACAGACCGGATTTATCTCACTGACCAAGAAAAAAAGAACTGAAAAAAGCAATTGGACTATAAACTAAATAGCAATAATACTTGTTACTTTTTTGTATAAAGGTAATTTAATATTGGTCTTTGAAATACTGCAAAAATCATTTTCAAAATAGTTTTTGTGTATGTTGATTAAATAGCAATATAATGTTGGCGTTTTTACCATTCCTGCTCCACATTTTCATAGCATAATTCATAATTGATTGCTAATCTACTCTTATCAAAACCACACAATTTACTGCTTTTTATAAAGAAATTAAATTAATATTGCGTTCAGCTTATTGCTCCGGCCCACAACAACAGTCTCAGTTTCTCATGTGGCCCCTTGGGAAAATTAATTGCCCACCCCTGCTGTACGCGCATGTGCCATGGAACTGAAATGTGAAGAGTGGTTTTGCTGGTTCAGTACATCCTGGTTGAGCTCAAAATCATCTCAAACTTCCGTGAATGAGGTCTCCAGGAGGGTAATGGAGAAAAAGTCCAGCTTTGTAGCTTGTGGTAGCCTTCAGTATCACTTGCCAGACGGCAGCAGGGTGAAGAGGCTGTGGCTGAGCTGGGTATTGTCTGGATCTGTGTATGTGGGTCACCTGCTGTCCCCATGTTCCTGCTCAACAGCCGCTGCTGCAATTATTGTTAGAAATGATTGTATTGCTACTACTGTTATTTTAATTAGTGTCAACATCGATACCATTACTGCTACTTTACAGCTGTATGTGGAAAAGTACTGTGCTGCAGTAGACTGTAGACCATCTGTGCACCGCTCTGCAAGATTGTTGATTTACTCCTAATATGACATCTCATTGTTTGTAATCTGGTTGATGATGTGCCAACTTCACATCAGCTCCCTCCATGTCAGGGATTGCTCAGCTGAAATCAAAAAACATCATTCTGATATAGGTGTTGCTATTTTCAAGGTGTGTAAAGACTGATTAGAGGCCAGTTGAGATGGCATCCTTTGTTGTTTTTGATGGGCTGGAGAACCAGTTTCTCCAAGCACCTCTTAAGAATTGGGGTGAGAGCTACAGGGACCATTTTTGGTACACGTACGATGGTGGCTGTCTTGAAGCAGGTGGGGACACAAACCCGGTAAGGATCCTTCGAAACCCACTAGCTAACTTCAAATATATGTAAAATAATGGAAAGTATGGTAACAGAAAGGTTATCATATGAGCTTGAGAAGAGAGAAATGTTGGCAAGTTACAAGAGCAGTTTTAGGAAAGGAAGGAATACCATGGATTCAGTGATTAGGTTAGAGACTGATATAAGAAAGGCACAGGCAAATAAAGAGTCACTAATTGCAGTATTTTTTGACATAGAAAAAGCTTATGACATGGTGCGGATGAAAGGGTTGTTAATTAAGCTGCACAATTTTGATTCACGGTTAGCATGGGTAGACCATATTAGGAAAATAGAAGGTAAATGCAAAAAAGTAATAAATGTGTTGAGATGTCTGACTAGTATGGGGTGGGGAGCAAGTTGCTCATCACTAAAAATGATGTATTTGGCCTTGGTAAGATCGGTGTTGGATTACGGCTATGGATCAGCAACCAGGTCTCTTTAAGAAAGCTGGATGTGATTCAGGCACGGGTTTTGAGAGTGTGCAGGGCTTTTAAAACATCGCCGGTACCAGCCCTACAGGTAGAAATGGGAGACATGCCATTGGAATTAAGAAGGAAGCAACTGATGGCAAATTACTGGACTAATTTACAGGGACACAATGATTCTCAGCCCATGGAAGGAGTGTTGCAGGAAGGCTGGGAGAATGGGAAGTTTCAGAGGCAGAACTTTGGTCGAGTAGGGAATGACATAGCAAAAGAGTTGGGAGTGTTTGATTTGAGGTTAAGCCCGATAGTAGTTTGGCCGGTGGTGGCTCCATGGATACTTGTGTGGCCTGATATACATTGGCATTTGCTAGAGGTAAAAAGGAAAGGAAAAGGTAAAAGTGACTTGGTGAGCGCATTCAATTACCATGTAATGAGTATAGTGACTTTACACAGATTTATACAGATGTTGCTAAGGAACCTGAGACAGGAGTAACAGGGTTTGGGGTTGCAATATCAGCAAGAGGGATTGGAATTAACAGAATATCCAATAATTTAGGGGTTTACACAGTGGAGATGATGGCAGTGTTGGTTGCACTATGATGAAAAAACAAGACAAGATAAGGTGTTGATTTGCTCAGATTCATCATCAGTCCTAGAACGTTTTAGGTCTTTCCATTCAAACAGCTATCTAGATATACTGTATGAGGTTCTTCAGTCAGTCACAAGAATAGCAGATCAGTGGGTGTCAGGTTTTTGTGGGTTCCGGCACATGTGGGTGTGAGGGAGAATGAGAGGGTTGATGAATTGGCAAAAAGGGCTTTAAAGAAAGAAACTGTAGAAATGAGTATCAGTAAAGCAGAAATCAAATGTATAATTTGACGTCCAATTGTGGCAAGATAGGTGGGACAGAGAGGAGAAAGGGAAATATCAAATTCAAAAGAGCGTCAAAGGAGCTAGGGTGGATATAGGAGAGAGAAAATTGTATT
The DNA here is from genome assembly GCA_036023855.1 of Gadopsis marmoratus. Lineage (NCBI taxonomy): Eukaryota > Metazoa > Chordata > Actinopteri > Centrarchiformes > Percichthyidae > Gadopsis > Gadopsis marmoratus. The sequence goes on from JAVQJF010072247.1 coordinate 5,183, forward strand.
GACAAGGTTAAGGTTGGGAACAGTACACTAAATAAAACACTGAAATTGATAGGGAAACACCAAACAGAATTTTGTGTGTTAGTATAGAATGTAGTTATTCAATTCAATTCAATTCAGTTTTATTTATATAGCGCTATATCATAAAAGAGTTATCTCATAGCACTTGTTAATATAGAGCAAGTCTAAACCAACTCTATATGTATAGACCCAACAATTCCACCATGAGCAAGCGCTAGGCGACAGTGAGAGAGGCACAGACAGACAGACAGACAGACAGACAAAACAGACAGACCGACACAGAGAGAGAGACACAGACAGACAGACACAGAGAGAGACAGACAGACAGACACACAGAGAGAGAAACACAGATAGACAGACAGACACAGAGAGCGAGAGAAACACAGACAGACACGGAGAGAGCAAGTGCACAGACAGACAGAGCGAGAGACAGAGAAACAGAGACAGAGATAGTGAGAGAGAGGGAGAGTCTGTGAGGGAGAGTGTGAGAGAGAGAGCGTTCAGTGCATCATGGGATGTCTCCCGGCAGTCTAGGCCTATAGCAGCATAACTAAGGGAGGGCTCAGGGTTCACCCAGGCCACCCCTCCTCTAAGGGGTGGCTCAGAGCTCACCCGAGTCAGCCCTGCTATAAGCTTTATCAAAAAGGAAAGTCTTAAGCCTACTCTTAAATGTGAGGAGGGTGTCTGTCTCCCGTACACAGACTGGAAGCTGGTTCCACAGGAGAGGAGCTTGATAGCTGAAGGCTCTGGTTCCCATTCTACTTTTAGAAACTCTAGGAACCACAAGGAGCCCTGCATTCTGGGAGCGCAAGCTGTATTGGGGTTATTGTACTATGAACTCTTTAAGATATGATGGTGCCTGACCATTAAGGGTTTTATAGGTAAGGAGAAGGATTTTAAATTCCATTCTGGATTTTACTGGTAACCAGTGTAGAGATGCTAGTACTGGAGTGATATGATCTCTTTTCCTGGTTCTTGTCAGTAAACGTGCCCCAGCATTTTGAATCAGCTGGAGAGTCTTAAGGGACTTATTGGTGCTGCCTGATAATAGGGAGTTGCAGTAATCCAGCCTTGAGGTAACAAATGCATGAACTACTTTTTCTGCATCTGAGGGGTCAGCTGCATTACAACCATTGCATATAATGGGGTTTTGTCCGTTACTCACAATCCCTGCGCAGCTTAATGGCCTGATAGAACTTAATTGTTTCTGTCCTGCTCTATGGATGTAATTTCTAACCATATTTCTATCAACTGGTGTTAACCGATGAGCATGGTGATATGCTGATGATGATGATGATGATGATGATGATGATGTTGGAGGAAGTTAAGGGTGGTGATAGTGACAGTGATGTGGTGATTAGCAGGAAGAGATGGAAGAACAAAGAAGGAAAAGAACAATGATGAAAATGGTATTTAAACATATAAATGAGTAGGAAGATGATGCTAATGATAATGATGAGTGACTATGTAGGATTAAGAACTGCAGGGAGCACATTCTAACCTTTGTCAGTCAATGAGTCAAAATAATTATCTGGGTTTTAATGTATTTCAGATCATTGTTTCGGTCTTTCAACCAGCAACTTTACTGTTTGGGATCAGTTCCACGGCTCTAATCAGCATCTTTACAGCACAGCTAGTTTTCCGTCAAAATCTCTAAAACCCCACCCAGCACCAAACAGCAGACAGACACAGTCAGCGACTAGCTGGTGAACATAGTGGAGCATTTACCAGCAAAGGAGCCAGATATTTCCCTCACGATTAGGTGACCAAACAAGAGCTAAAAGAAGACTTATGTTCATCAACTAAGGAGAAACAATACTGCAATTGAATGTTAATGTTGCTCCATGTCTGTGTATATGGGCAAGTGTTAGCTAGCGCATTAGCTGTAACAACTTTATAAGGCAAAGTCATTATCTTTTAAGAAATTGTAAAGAATTACTATTCACAATTTATTCTTCAATTTATACTACACTTTATTATTACTTTTAATACTTGTGTACATTAATTACTTAAAGTACTCTAAATCTTATGAGTTGGAGTTTTAATACAGGACTTTTGAATGTTAATCATTTAATGGTGTGTTTGTTTTTGAGTTAGATACAGACAGCTTTAGGGTTGCATTATGGGAAGTGTATGCATTTTTTTTTGGAGTTAAATCTATAATGGTGACTAAATGTCAGGATATCTCAAATTATGCTGTATCAATTTGAATTGAATTGAAATGAATACTAAGTCACTGGAGTAAACCTTAATATGTTGGTGGCATTCAGAACTTTGAGTGAAAAGGCATTGCATTCACTTTCCGACTTCCAAGAAAGTGGATCACTGACAGTTGATGAAGGTTTGTACTCTTTAAAGGCCCTCTAGTTCCATTTCATCATTTTAATAACCTGGTGAATTTAGTGGTAATGCAAATTTGCTGCAAGACATTTCGCTGGTACAATTGCCATGAATGTTTACAGTGACTGATTCTAATGTGAGCTGTATTTAATCTGAGAACTCAATAATCACAGTTAGGAGAAATGTTTGTAGCTATGTTTGGTTGGATGGACAGATTCCTTCAGTAACAGAAGGTAATATCTTTTTGGAATTGTGTGTTTAACAGCACGAGCTGAAACTAAGCTAACTAAACTAAGCAAGCTAAGCTGCTTGTTCAGTGCTCCCTGTCTGAACATTTCACTGTGAACTGTCAAGCTATACATCAATTATCAGTACAGTATATTCTTTAAAGGGGCACTCCCCAGAAGAGGCAGTCTATTTTGGAAATCTTGTGGATTGTAGTGGCTGTAAACTGTAACTAATATTTGGGTGAAATAAAGTGGTCAGCAAGAAACAGCCGTGAGGAATGAAAAGGTTGAAATATACATATTATATGATTCTCTCTGAAGAACACCATAATTTTCCCATCTACACATTCTTTCTAGTCACATTATCTGTAATGTGCATCAGTTGGATCTTGCATATAATATCTAAAAGTCAATACGCCTGCACTGCATTTCTAAATCATATATTCACAAATACAGCAATGACATAGCATCAGAAAAAAGTAAAAAAGAGATTCATATTTTCAGAGAGGAAAGTGAAACTGACGTACTCCGTGCTGTTTGGAAGAAATTGTTTCTACCATCCTATAAACAATATTAATATGTATTCAAATTTTTGGCTATGTTGTTGATTTTAAATTGTGCTTTATTGCTGTTTTTATTCAATAATGCTACCTCTGAAAATATCTACAAATGTGAGGTGATTAGGATTAAAGTATGATAAACGAGTGATTCCATAAAGCATAGAGAAGAGTGGTGTTTTTGGAAAAGTAGAACATGGGTGTCTGAGATCAAAGCCTTGACTATTCTTTAGTCAGGCGACATGTAATGTCACTCCTCTTTGTGTGATAGCCATGAAGAGAATATAATAGAATAAACCTTATTGTCTAGCCATAGCAGGAAAATTGTTTTTGGTCTGAACCAGTTTACTAATACTTTATCTCAGCAGGGAGTGTGTGAGATGTTCACAGCACACACTCCACCTCCACACCTTTTCAATCAGATGGATCTGTGAGCTCATGTGTTTTTTGCTCTTGCAGAAAATTTGCATTTGCGAATTGGTCTGGCGATGTCAGGCCAAATAACAGACTAGAATATTAATGTATTTATAAATATTGATCAGGACAGACAGGGAGTGGGTTTATTTGTTTCTTATGGTTGATATACAAGTTAGAATGTTATATAATGTTAGATATTTATACCTCTATTACACCCAAATGCAAAATGTCACTGTACATTAATTAGGATGTTTTTTCGTCCAAAAGAAATAATTGAATAACTATGTGGCCAAGCAATATTCACACAGCTACATTTTCTTTTTCAGGAACCACATACTTGTTAGCCAGGCCATATTGTAATCACCTCAGCAGCCTCCCTCTCCTCACAGCAACATTATCATGTTTATTATAACTACTTCAAAATTCATAACAGCTCAGTCCTAATAAACAACAACTCAGCAGCAATACCCTGGCAAGTGGACTTCATCGTCTTCAATAATGGAATAATACATTTTACTGGGGGGTCATGACACAGTCTGCTGGCATCAGTAGTATTCCTTCTCCTCTTTATTCACTCTTGGCTCACTCTGCTGCAAGAATGATCTGAGAGTGAATTTGAACATGAACTGAATTGTTAGCGCAGTTGACGGACAGGGAAGACCTGCTGCACATTGCAGAGTTCCACTGTGATGAGAGCTCGAACACAGTCGTTCCTGTTTGTAAGCACTGATGTTGGTTATCTCTCAAGTGGCCACGTTTCTGTCACTGCTTCACTTTACCTTGAAATAACTTTTAATCCTGCTTGGGCTCTACGACTTTGGCGAATAATTACAATCAGAGCACATCCTTGTTAAGTTGCCCACACATCACATCCAGGACAGAAGATTAATTGCTTTAGATTGTTTTGTTATTTCAGTCACTGGGAGTCAGCATTTGGGCGATGAATATTAATTCTGTTTGGCTGCCTTCAGCCTTTGTCCTGTGACCTTTGACTTTTGTAGTGCATTTGTGATGAGAGCACTCAGTGAGGCTCAATAGATGTGAAAGGAGGGTGTGCATGGAGTGCTATTGTTGCTCTTCAATGCTTTTATAATCCTATGTCTTCATATGTGTTATCACTGCTACATATCAAACAATACACTAAATGACCTAGAGAGCTTAAAAATACCATATGATTTATAATGAAAATCACATAGATACCACTGTAACACCTGAGCCTCTGTAGTGTGTGTGGATGTGACATTTACCGTCAGACTGGAGTAAAATAAAGAACAACAGTTCTTTAATTCTGTATGATCTCAACCAAACAAAAGGGCATTTCAATAAAGGAAATGTTCAGGCAGCAACATGAAATGCATGGATAATGGTCTCTATGTTCTCTTCCGAATGTAAATCATGAATGTACACACTTATCAAAACACCTGACCATTAGTTAAGCCCCCACCCCCCGTGTTTCTAATGTTGCCACAGCTGTCAAGCTTGCATTTACAGTGATAATATTGGCAGATTTACCACTCAAAATTCAAAGCATTTTGATTCACTTCTAGCATCTGTCACCTTTGCTGGATGAAATGACAACTGTCAAAACACTTCCGCAGGAACAAAACCCCACAACTTCCGTATATATGTTGAATTATATTCTGATTGACTACAGCATGTAACTGGTTAACCCTGTATACAACAATGTGTCAAACTCACTTGTTTTGAAACAACAACAATGTAAAATTTAATGTGATTGAATATGCACTTTATGCATATTCAGTCACATTAAATTTGCACTTTATGCTCCTCCTTGAATCGTCACCTTAACGTGGTGGAGGAGTTTGGGTGCCCCTGTGACCCTGGGAGCTGTGTTGTCTGGGGCATTAGCCCCTGGTAGGGTCTCCCAAGGCAGAGTGGTCCC
>JAVQJF010072260.1:0-48786 GCA_036023855.1 Gadopsis marmoratus
ACTTCATAGTATAGAATGCCGAAAAAAATCCATAGTATGTCATAAAAAATGTGACACTGCACTATGCCAAACATATACCATGTCGTAAAAAACTTCATAGTGTAGCATGTCGTAACAAAATGTCATAGTATAGCATGTCGTAACAAACTTCATAGTATAGCGTCATAACAAACTTCATAGTATAGCATGTCGTGAAAAACCTCATAGTATACCGTGTCGTAAAAAAATGTCACAGTATACCATGTCTTAAAAAACCTCATAGTATAGCATGTCGTAACGAACTTCAAAGTATAGCATTGTAACAAACTTCATAGTATAGCATGTCGTAAAAAAATCATATTTCATCGTAAAAACTTCATAGTGTATACCATGTCATAAAAACATTTCATAGTATAGCATGTCGTAAGAAAATGTCATAATATACCATGTCGTAGCAAACTTCATAGTATAGCATGTCGTAACAAACTTCATAGTATAGCGTCGTAACAAACTTCATAGTATAGCATGTCGTAACAAACTTCATAGTATAGCGTCATAACAAACTTCATAGTATAGCATGTCGTGAAAAAAATCATATTTCATCATAAAAACTTCATGGTATATACCACGTCGTAAAAAATGTCGTAGTATAGCATGTCGTAAAAAACTTCATAGTATACCATGTCGTAAAAAAATGTCATAGTCGCCTAGCGCTTGCTCATGGTGGAATTGTTGGGTCTGTACATATAGAGTTGGCTTGGACTTGCTCTATATTAACAAGTGCTATGAGATAACTTTGTTATGATATACCGCTATATAAATAAAATTGAATTGAATTGAATTGAATCTCTATGGATCTTTTCCCATCCCTTTTGCCTCAGTGCCCTTCTATCCTCTTTCATTTCCCCTCTTTTTGGGAACCAGAGGTGGACTGAATGGTGACATTGTTGCCTCCTGGTAACAACATCCTGATGCTGTCTGGGTGTGCATAGCAGAACTCCAGCATCAGTGATTTTGTTGCCAGGGGGAGGACTATACCAGCGGGAACTTCCTAATAAGTGTGGGTGCTTGAAAGTTACATGATGACAATGATGATGATAAATAATATTACAGTACAACTGACAGCAGTGGCAACAGCAGAGGTAAAGCATCATGTACAGTAGCAGTAGGGAAAGTATTAGTAGTATTAATATATATATATATATATAATGATGTAGCATCAGTCATATTTCTGTTACTATTAGTAAAAATTGCTGCTCTTCTACTTTCAACCTCCAGAGGGAGCGAGTGTTCACTGTGAGACCATGCACCCCAAACAGACTGAGGGGCTTCCCAAACTTTTAGAACCACAAATACAATATACACTCTTAGAACCCACAAAACCATATGCAATTGCATTTTAAATCTGATCATTTTCATGCTAAAGTATTGAATATATTCCATTATATATACTGTATATTAGGTACACAGCATTAACTTTATTGTGACAATAAAAATAAACAACAACAAAAATAACACTACAATTAAAAATGCAAAACGGCCAATTTAAATTCTTTATTTAGATTATGGCCTTCCTTTACAATGCACTCAAGTCCGTTCTAAATTCAAGATGTATTCAAACTAAATTATATCATCATGGGTTGAAATGACAAAACTCAAGTTTCTACAATAGGCACAATCAATCTAATTTTAACAACCATTCATATTTAAAAAATAACAATGAATTGCTGTGATTACTTAACGGAATATAAAATTAATCTATTACTCATTTTACTGAACTATTTGTATTTATTTGTATTCGTATTTTGTTCTTATTTATGTACACAAAGGAAGCCTTTCACTCTAATTGTACATGTGACAATAAACCTGAACTGACTGAAGACCCTGTGTGATGTCCTTCAGGACCCTTGGTGGACTTTAGGTTCCACTCTGGGAATGTTTACATGAAGTATAATGGATGCATGGTAAAATGAATAAGAATAATGTACAGTAAGTGTTGCCTATGTCACTGTGACATCCACTCTGCTGTTAATCATTCAGGCAGTTGTGTTACATTAGATCAGATAAGTTATTGATTCCCATCCTGCACTCTGCTGCTGCAGAAAGGCCAGCAGCCTCCAGGGATTGTATTGTATATGTGAGCTCTTTGTCCTTTCTCATCTCATCCTCTTCATCACCTTCCTTCACCCCCCCGCCCCCTACCTCCTCTCATCTACTCCCCTTATTTCATTGCCCCCCCCTCTCTTTTTCTGTGCATCTCTCTATCTCCTCTCTCCGTCCATATGTTTAGCTGGTCTCTTTCAGTTCCCTCAATGACGTTTCTGCCGCGCAGTGAAAGCCAGGGGGATGAGCGGGGCTCGCACGATGCAAGGTAGGGAAAAGAAAAATATGCTGCAGTCATGCATGGCGGATGCAGACAGATTAAGCGTTTTGCAACACATTTTGCAGTGTCATGGTGCAGCAGGATTGTGAAGCAATGCATATCACTTGATAATGTTCCTCTGTCTCTCCTTTTTTTACAGAGATGAAATACTACAGGGATGGAGCTACATTGGTGATTTCATTGGATGGTTTGAATTGGCTTTCCAAAAGGAGATGCTGTGACAAAGGAATAAAAAAACGGTATTTAGTTTTTTATCACTGTGATTGATCTGATTGGTCTGTCTGTGTTTGTGGTTTTGGTGGAACTTGCCTGTTTGTGTATTGGCTGTTTGGAAAGGTATTATAATCTGTCTTTCCACTGAGCCCCTCCACCTGTTACACAGTGATGTGTTAATTTACCCGAAACAGGGCAGATTACGGGCTTCACGGCCTACTGCATATACGTGCGTGTTTTTGTGTGCGTGAGAGCCTAGAGTGGTGTGTGTGTGTGTGTGTGTGTGTGTGTGCTTTTACATCCTTTACGTCACAGCTGCTGTGAGTCAGCTCCTCTCTTCCTTTCCTGAGTCACTCATCCAGCAGTTGCTTGGTTACTGCAGAGCGGCGAAAGTTTCCTATTGCGTCTATGTCTCCGCGGATGGATGGGCCCCGATATTTATTCAGGCTCAGCAGTGAGTGGTCAAATAATGTATGTGTTTGTGTGTGCACTCTTTCATCCAATGGACAAAGGCTGACAAATCGGTTTTAGTACATCCTGTTGTTAACAGACACTGAAGGGCTGTCTGTGCAGTGCAACAGACCTCTTAAAATGACCACAAAGCAGACACTCAAATGAAATTATATTTGTGTGTAGCAGGATATTATCTTCAGATAAAGCCTATATATCATCTTTGGCCAAAATGCCCCAACTTTATGGCTGGTAAATTGTGTTGAACTGGTGGCTCCATGGAACACTCAACCATGACAGGCTCCTTCAGTTAAACATGTAAGCTATTGTCAGTGTTGCACATAATACTTAAATACTGTTGACTATTGGTGTGACTATATTTATATTGATATATGCCACTTACAAACAGCATGTCGCCCAATGACAATTACCTGATCTGCAGGTGCCATTTAAAACTGGTAGCTTATAGTATGACACTATTATATTGGCAGATAACCACTCCCGAGACGTAACTGTCATGTACACAATTCCCTACTGTAACTACACTAGCTAGGCAGGCCAAGCTAGATACTAGTCCTCTACAGCTAACATAGCCGGTGTGAGCTGTCAGGCTCTGACAAGGTTTGAATGACCAAAAAGTAATATTGAAACTCAAATGTATTTGACTATTTGTTAGCTTTATTTGGACACTTAGCTAGTGTGTTGAGCAGATTGAGTACAGTGGGTTTTCAGAGCTTTTTCACTGAAAACAGCTGCCTGCTTCAGCACAAAACGACGCTGTGAGCGACATTACAAAATGTATTCAGTGAAAAAGGCCTATTACTAATGGGACTAATGGCCAACACCACAAAGATAAGACATGTGTTTTAATATATTGGAATTATTTGCTAAGCTCTCAGTACTTCTACTTATCATTGTGAAAGCTATGATGATCAAAAATAGTTAAATTTAATTTCCTCGTGATGATGAACAGAACCAATATAATGGAGTCTCGGTGAATCACTGTGAATCATTCGTACAGGGATGAAGAGCTCCAGTTGTTGATGTCCTCAGGCCAGATGATTCAGGCTGATGACGAACTGCAGCCGATCACCTGCTTCTGTATCCTTGATCAAAGAGGAAGTGCAGCCCCTCGGTTATGGCGGAACAGTGACTGCAGATCAAGCTCGGTGACAAGGCCGCCATTCTTCTCTATGCCCCCTCAACATTGCTGTCTTCTGGAGGAGACCACACGTCATTCAACATCCACTTCTCTAGCTTCTTTTGCCTCAGAGTGCCCAAAGGAGGCCCCATGGGCACGACTCATTTTAAATATGCAGGGCGTTTTAAGTTTAATGACAAAGAGCTTAAACATTGTGACCCAGCAGGACACTGTTACATCGGATCAGCATGGCAGGTTCATCATTTTCTGCGATGAGGACATATCCCCACAACTTTTTGGCGACACTTGCTACACAGAGGCATGTAGGACGTCTACAGGGGATACTGGCTGGCAAATTAGTAATAACAACGGGTTAAGTGATTTGAAAAACTCCACAGCCCACTGGCCCCGTGGTCCCAACACCAACAACTCTGAAGGGATTCATCATGAGCTGGTTACCAGAGACAAATTGAACACATGCAACCTTAAAGGTCTTCTGAAATCCTGTCAAATCTATGATGCTCCAGGAGTGTTGTGTGGGAGGGACAAGAACGTAAAAAAGAGGAAGAGCCTGTCCTTTGATGACGATGTCACGGTTTATCTGTTCGATCAGGTACTGTTCTCCTATTGCCTGTTTAATTGTAGCTTGGTGGCTTTTGGGCTCTTCTTCCCACTGGGGATATAAGGATTAAATACTTACCGATCATTCTACTAATCCAACCCAAGCCTATGACACTTCCTGTGCTTCCTGTTTAATTTCCACTGTTACGATTCTTAGGAGAGTCCCACCGTGGAGCTGCACTGTGGGCGCCGCACATCTCTGCCAAGCAGCTATTCCAGCAACCTGCCAGATGTCACGTTAGAAGACAGTGGTACTATTGTGAAGGGCTATAACAGTGATGTTTTATACCATTAACTACATATTGTGTATACCTAACTGGTGGAATGTAACTAAGTACATTTACTTGAGTAATGTACTTTACTTTAATATTTCCATTTCAAAGCACTTTATACTCACAACAAGTCAGAAGTAAATATTTGACTCGACTACATTCATCTGACGGATACAGCTCCCTGTTACTTTAGAAATTAAGATTTTACATACAAAACATGAGTTCTGAGACTGAACTCATAAAATATGTATTGTTAGAGATTAAAATACATACAGTTAGCTTCAGTGGCAAATTCTGACAAGACATTATATATTGATATACTGTATATGATAGTAAAGATAAGAGTATTTTTACTTTTCATACTTTAAGTAGATTTTACTAAAAAATACTTTATAGTAATTTTAATGCAGGAACTTTACTTGTGATGGGTATTTTTACAGTGTGGTATCGGAACTAAAGTGCATATGTTATGCCATTTTCCAAAGCATAACGTATGGATAACTTTGATTTTCCTTCTTCCCAAGAAGTCACTGATTTCAGTTAGTGTCAGTATATTGTAACAGAAATGAGCATCTGCCTTCAATATTTAGATGTATTTCCTGGTGAAACAGGATGTTGTTCATCAGGAGCAAATCTGTGATGGTGTTATTGTTTATATAACCTGAGCAGCTAGAATACCCAGAAAATTACACGTTTGAAGTAAAAAATAATAATATATTTTACAAACAAATAATCATTTTGCCATTTATTGATTCTCAAACCTGGCCTACAGTGTGGAAAGGTCAGTTGGTTTGTCACTAACTACTTCAAACTGAAAGGCCTCTGGCAATGTAACAAGATCAGGGCGGGACACAACAAGGGTTAAAAGCAAACTTCAAGTAAGTCCTGCTAAACCTACATGCTGCAAGCTATTGGCACTTCATTGTCACTAACTGTGTGTTTGGATGGTTTTGCCTGCAGGCCTGGAGTGGGAAGACGACTTCCCGGCTTTGGAGAAGAACTGCCATTTTCAGTGCGTCAGACCCTCGGTATTTCAGCACTGCACTCTTCCCCTGCCAACACAGAGCTTCACTGCTCTGTACAGGCCGGAGCGTTTCTTTCTGTCCCAATCCTTCCTGTTCCTCACCCATGTCACCGAGTCGGACCTTGAGCTGTGAGATTAGAGACACACATATTGAGTTGAAGGTGCTGTTTTTGTGACACACTGGTGGCAGCCTTTCTATCAAATGGTCTGCCGTCAGCCAAAGGCCATCGCACTGTCACCATGGCCTAATGTGACATCTACACTTGTTTTTCTTTCAGACAGCCAGCCTTGGCCTAATGGAAAAACTGAGTAATCGTCCAGATCTCGTCCTCCTCACCTCTAACTCATCTCCCCCACCTCCCTCCTCTTTTATGATGAGTCAGGGATTTTAAAGGCTTTTTTTTCTCTCTCTCCGCTCCAAATGGATTCAAAGCACCTGCCGTTCATGACATCACAGCCACGCAGGACTCAGTGACAGTGCATTCAGCTTTCACAGATGTTGGTATGACAGGATCACCGGCTATGATGTGTTAAAATAGCCAGTTGCATAACAGTGCTGGTACCTTTCCAGCTGCAAACCTCTGTGGAAGCTGCTTTTTGTGGCAGGTTGTGTCCTTGGACCTGAGCTGTGAAATAGAAACATAAATGTTGTCTATTCCAATAAATGTAATTGTCATCTGTGTCTGAAATCCCATTTTATCTTTAAAATGGTTGTATTTTGCAAATTCCAGATTAATCTTGGAATACAAAGAGTATATGTTGTGTATACAGTTTGTTTTGCTCAGACAGAGCATGCTTGTGGAGGCCCTGTTTGCTTGCCTCATTACTGAAGTGTATTCAGCTCAGAATTTATCAGTGGCTGCGACTAAATAAACAGCGTAAGCCTCAGCGCCAGTGGAGGCAGAAACTGAACAAACTAAAAGTAAAAGATAATGTTTCCACAGAGCCAGCATCAGCGAGGTTTGGTTGATTAGATACAGTGTTACTGAGAGGAGGAAAGGAAACCTGGCGGGACCAGTCTTAGTGTTCACACACACACACACACACACAGTTCAAGGACACCAAACCAAAAGCTAAAACCCGTTGCCTCAAAGAGCTGGGAGCTTCATACCTGTACATTATTGTTATTATTAAACATTCTAATGTCAGTGTTAATGCTGCTAATAGCCAAATTATACTTGTGTTGTTTGACTTAATTCATAAAATACTCCTGGGTATTTCTTACTGGAGGTTACCATAAATCTGATGTTTCTTTTTATTGTTCACAGATTTGCTATTACAGGTGTTTTATTTAGCAAGAATCCCCCCACGAAATATGCCATACATAATATTTATATTAAATATGAACATTTTCCACTCACTAATTCATTAAATATTCTACTTACTGACACGGTTGCTATATTTTCTTGGTAAGCTGAGCTTGCTAGCTGCTGGCTTACTCCTGACTTTTCCTCAGTTTCTCAACGTGGCTCCTAAACATCATGGTGCTGGTATGAAAAAGTTCTAAATGACCTTAAGAGGACATTTTAGGAATATCTTTTAGTTTAGTAACAAAAATGTATATTTACATTTACAAAAGTGATGTAAACATGCATAGGAAGAACTCTACTGCGTCCAGTCAGCCACCGTGAGCATTAAAACCTGTGTTATTTTGAATATTTAAATGCATTTCTACAGAAGAAAACCTGATAAATCTGTTAAATGAGCCAGTGAGCAGAACTATAAGCCTATAATAGCTCATTTTCTGAAGTATGCTTGTTTTTACTTCAATTTCAAACAAGTGTCCTCTCTTTAAATCGGGAGTATTGAGAAATATACTTTCAAGAATTGCATTTAATCTGGTCTTAGTTGTTAGGAAGCTAATGTAAGAAGTGAATATTCATACAACTGGATTTTTACATTTATTATTCATTTTTTGTAGCTTGTAAAAAATTAAAGAATAAAGATATGGAAAACATAGACCTATAGCATACAACAGAATATATGGTATTTCTGATCATCACTTTATATAAAACATGTGATGAAACATGATTTAACTCTATGAACGGTCAGTCAGTATATCTCCCTGCCATGACATCACCCTGTCTCTACTCTACTATCTGTCCCAGCAGGAATAAGCAATAATCCCAACTGCCAACAGCTGTGGTTCGTCCCCCAGGTGAAATACACAAGGTGACATTACTACACATCACACGTACAAGAGAGAAGGGATGTAATGGTGATTATTCCAAAGCTTAGTTATGTTACTCATGTTCTGTCTTTGTTTTGTTTGGTATCTGTGTTCAGTTCACAGTAGTTTGACGGCATGAGGTGATCTATATTATGCCGTCAGAACAGGGAAAATGCAAAAAGTTTAAAACAGTATGTCTGATAAAATGTAAACAATGTGACAAAGTTTAAATGAGACTTTCAGGTGTGGCCCTGGAGGACTGTATTCAAATGAAGCTGCGGAAGGTGATAAGCCACAATGGAAATTATGTTAACTGCTCGGAGCAAATGGAGGACGAGGAACCAAAACGCAGCGTGTGTGAAAATGTTAACTGACTCCTTACAATAGGCCAAGAAAATCACTTCACCTCTGCTGCTTTAAACTGACGACAAGGTTTGCATTCAGCTGAGGAAGAAAAGAAGAAGAAGGGAGTCCACTTCACTTGGGACATGTCCTGTATTTTGGTAGAGCAGTACGTGGTAGAGTGGTACAATGGCTCATGCTTAAAGTAAGCAACAAATGACCAAACGTTTACAACATTTGTGTTTGAAATTTCACTTTGGACATGGGAAGAGATCCACCATCTATATCACTAAGGATACTCCCTGACATTTTTCTTCCCAATCCAGAACTTACCAATTCATTTTCTTTAAAAGAGGGGCAAATCACCGAAAATGAATGTTAATTACTGTGGCGTTTCATAGAGTCTGCACACTATGATGTAACACTATGGTGCTAATGTGATGTTTCTACTTGATGATAATTAGAAAGAAAACACTGAATCATTGCATTTATTTTCAATTTTAGGCTGATTATCTGCAGAAAAGTAACTAAGTACATTCCCTCAAGTGGTGTCCTTAAGAACAATTTTGACTTTATTTGAGAATTTCCATTTAATGCTACTTTATACTACTACTCAATTTCCATTTCCGGCAGAAATATTGTACTTTTTTACAATTGTAGCATCACAACATTTAATTTTTAGATGTGCTATCAGTTTATAAAATGCGATGCATTGATTAAACGGTATATAAAGCAGTTAACATTAGCTCCACCTCAACCAGCTACAGCATTAAAGTATAATGCATCAACAGTAATAACCTGATGATAACAGATTGGAGACATTCTACACAATGAGTACTTTAACGTTTAATATTTTGTGTACATGATGTTGCTGGCACTTTTAAGTACACTTTTGAATGCATGACTTGTAATAGGGCATGTCCACGGTGCTTGATCTAAATAAATGATCTGAATACTTCCACCACCGGCCACTGTCAAATAATGTTATTTCTTTTCTATTGCATACAGCCAATTTTTGTACAAACCCTGCAAGCACACGGCAGGAATGTTTAAAAGCGCATAACGCTGGCGGCGCTGTGACATGGTGCGGAGCGCAGAGGGGGTGGGCTGGCTCTGTGATTGGCTGAGCAGCGCTACGTGTACATCAGTCAGCTACAGGTAGCTCACATGTGACAGTTATCTGCGCGCGCGCGCGCGCGCCCGCTGCACGGCGACGCTCCGCGGCTCTCGGCTCTTGACGCTTCGTACGATGATGGTGCTTTGAATGACCGGCTGCATGGTGACGGGCTTTTCTACACACACACACACACACGCACACACACACACACTCAGGCGGAGGAAAGTTAGTTTCAGCCCAAAGGTAAGGATTTTATCATCCTGTCATCCTGTTTCACCAACTTTTATGGCCACGGTGTGTGTGTGTGTGTGTGTGTGTGTGCATCATTAACTGCAGCGACTGAAGCTGACTTTTTGCCTGTTTATCGCATATCAGTTACAACACTGCCGTCGGGGTGATTAAACTTGGGTTAGGAAAATAAAGAGAGAGGGGGAAAAGGGATGGTGATGGACAAATACCCTGGAGTTCACATGTCACTCGTTTATGTAAAACAGCTTTATCTCATGAGTGCTCACACATTAGCAATATTTGATAATGTGGTTTAAAGAAATGTCCACTGCTTGTGAACCCATTGTGTTTTAATCCATTGCTAAAGCTACAGCAAATTTCAAACATAATTAAATTACTTCAGGAAGGCTATTCATCCTAAAATATTGTGTGTATTGGTGTATAACTAAACTACTAGTTAAAAAGTGAGTTAGAGTGCTGCTGGCTGGCCCCCTGTGTTTCTGTGAGTGTAACCTTGAAATGGGCATTATCGCAGGGCCATGGGGATAAGAGAGGCGTAGACTAACAGAACAACATCATGGCGTTTTTCACACTGCAACAGGCTGATTAGACACAACAGGATGCAAGGCTGTTTGAATTGGAAGGTGGCATATTCATTAGGCCTAATTGGGGATTACTTGCTGACTGGGAGAAGACTATAAAAATACTCTGAACTCGTGTTAATATGCCACTTTTGTATATTTCAGAAACACTCTACTTTTTGTTGAAGCTGTGAGATCTACACTGTCGGAGAGCGAGAGAGAGGTGAAAGAGGCCGCAGGATGAAGTCCAAAGGGAAGGCTGTGAAACCATCCAGGAGGACCTGGTCTGACCCCGAACCAGAACTGGAACCGGACACGGAACCAGAACGTGGCTCCAGCGAGCAGGAAGGCTCAGAGGCCTCGGTCCGGATCGGTGGCTCCTGGAGGGGGTCGCTGAGGAGCGGGGACGGCAAGCGCCAGGGAGGAGCGGGTGGAGGCCGTCGGCGCAGGCAACGCGGCTCCAGCAACAAGGAACGCAGCATCCGGCGACTAGAGAGCAACGAGCGGGAACGCCAGCGCATGCACAAGCTCAACAACGCCTTCCAGGCATTGCGCGAGGCCATCCCTCACATCAACACTGACAAGAAGCTGTCCAAGATCGAGACACTGACCCTGGCAAAGAATTACATCAAATCCTTAACCACCATCATCCTGGACATGTCAGAGGCCTGCCTGCCTGCTGGCGGCGTCCCCTCGGAGGCCAGCGCTGCCAGGCTGCTCCAGTGCTACCAACAGCACCTGGAGGAGGAGGGGGAGGCCGATCTCACCCAGTACCTCAGCCACGTGCACAGCTTGAGCCAGCGCAGCTAACAGTGACTGCAAGGTGGTTGGATACCAGGAGAGCCACCAGGGGCCTGTCTCCCAGGCAGAGAGAGGCGTGGACGTTTAGGGTCAAATCGCAAACGATATCCAGTTCCTACAGGCGCACTGCTCTGGGATCTGGTCAGAAGTGGGCTTCTCATAGGAACTGGGTCCAGATCATAGACCTCTGACAGTAAACCCACGCTTGACCATAGAAAGAGGTGGGCTGTCTCAAATTTTCCCTTCATCCAAAATATGGAATGGTTTGAGGACCATTCACATAGCAGACGCAAAGATCGCAGAATGAAAAGACTAATTTGTTATTTTGCTCAGAAAGGAAGGGCAAGTCTTTCATCATTCTATCTCGTTTCTCATCTTCTACAGTTTGAGCCAAAGCAGGAACTTGGTCTCTTTTGTGCCATCTTGCGTGTTCTGTTGATAAACCTGCAGAGTTTAGCCTCTAGTCATAACTGTCAAACCCAGGAAGAGAAGAAAGGCAAGCAGCAAGCCTAAATATTGAAATGTGGAAAGGCAGAAAGTGTGTTTGCTCATTGGCTCATGAGGACAAATCTACCACCAATTTGAGAACATGATTTACTTGTCTTCTTACAGGTTTTCAAACCCATTAGCTGGAAGGCCGAGATGATGTTTAAAGTGTCTTGTTTGAATTTTTGTGTCTCCATGCGTCTCAAGGCAGGACACTGTTGTGGAACACTTCAGGAGAAAATAAACTATTTGCAGAGTTATTATCAATAAACATTTATTTATTGACAAGGACTGTTCTTTTGACCATGCACAACACTTGAGAAATGTACTCCACAGTAAGACAGTATGCTATTCACAGAAACTACAGACAGATCTCTGTACACATTTACAAATGCTGCATTATACATTATGATATGGGTGAATTTAGCAGCAGCAGTTGTTAACATAAATTAATGCCTCAATGGATGTGAGTCACGATTGTGTGCGTGTGGTTTATGAATATTCATTAATGGAAAACTGCATTTTAAATTAACTGATCTTGCTCAAATGTACAAACTCCACCTTAATATATTACCACTATACTTACTGTATAATACTAAATATCTTACAGATTTATAACAAAAATATAGTGTTTAACAGTTTTTTCTCACTGCTCAGTCATTCTACAACTATCAGTCCAAGGGAAGTAGACGTCATGCAAATGCAAACATTCTCCTGAGAAAGAGGAAGGTTCAGTGTTAGCATTTCAACCACAAGACATTTACAAGTAATTCACATAGACCCCGTTATATTTACAATGCTAACCACTGCACACACTCTATGACAATAACATAATTATTACAACATTTATTGTTTTTTTTTTAAGAAAACATTAAAATCTTTATAAAAACACTGCTCAACTGTACAAGGCAAGCAGCCATCACAGGTAAATGAAGCCAGTGCAGGTCTTGTTACAGCTGCTACATGCTGGGTCCAAAAAACACCACTCTAACTATATTGAAGTCAATGGGAAAACCTCTAAAATTCCTTGAAAAAAAATAGTTATTTTTCTTTCACAAGAAGTTAAGAGTCTCAGCTATACTATTGTACCTAAAATAAGGCTTACAGACAAGTATGTTTTCTTGGTGCTTGCCTCGATTTACAGCTCATCACACTCCGGTCGCCCCCTTGCCCATCCAAACTCAGCTTCACACAGGTTTCACTATGTCACCCTGCATTGGATTTTCTGGCTCCAAACAATTGGCAGGATTGTTGCACGCAATAAACCCCCATTTAGGCTTCAAAAAGGTCCTTTCAGAAACCTATGAAATTAGAAACCAATGGGGCATACACAGATGCTGCATGTGTGTTTCTGTGCAGTCTGTGGTAGAACATCTTAAAGCAGCATGTCAGATTAGCAGATAACAGAAGGAGCCAGTGAAGCCTGGATCAAACATTGTCCTGCCGGCTATATGCAGTTATTCATTTTCTTCTGTTCCCTGAGTAATCAGTTGGAACATGTGTTAACCTGTTGCCTGAAGTTCAGAAGTTAAGCAACTAATTTAAGTACACTATTTTTTCCTTTTGTAAAAAAACCCCTGATAAAATATATTTTAATAAAACATCACCCTTCCACCTTCACCTTACGTGTGGTACTCTATAAACTGAAAATACACAAACCAACAGAAACATCACATCCTGATGAATAAATAAGAAAGTGCATTAAGACTATCAAGTTCAATGTCATTGACAAAGACAAACAACGGCAAAAGAATTAGGCAGAATTGCTGGTACAGAGGAGATGAATGCTTAGTACAAAGAACAACACAAGAGGTTGCATTTATAATTGTTCTGAATGCCCAAAAGTCAAAACTTTCTGTTACACTGACAGCCCTGATGTGAAGATTAAAGGCTGTCCTCTAGACTAGTTGAATAATCATTTCTGCTACTCCAGTGTGAAAAGTGGAAGTGGTTGTAAACACAATTTTACTACAAAGATAATATGGTTTAGGATGGCTATGTACAGCATATGTGCGCCTTTGTTTGTGCGTTTAACATCCTACAGCATTGCTGTTGACCTCCACGTTCCTGACAGGGAGGGGGCTCTGAGGGGCTGGGGCTAGCGAGGGAAGATGGAAACGGGGTGGCTCCATGGAGTTTCCCCTCACTGTGATGTGGTCCCATCCACCCTAAAAGACAGGTACTTCTGTTTGTTGCAATTAAACCTATGCATTATCCTGCAGCACTGTCGCCTGACAGCGTGATGCAAAAACAATTTTTGAATTTTATCTCACACATACGCTAACTTTTTAATACTTTAAGGCATTTTGTTTTGGGTTTTTTATAAAAAGGAAATTGGATTAAATGCTTTTGAAGACTTTTCAAGACCTGCAGAAACCCTGACAACCACTCACACAGTTTAGTTTCTTGGTGCCTTACCCCAATCCCATAGTCCCACGACTGTCCTTTCGGCTCCATAGGTTGGACTCCGAGTCGATGGCACACTGTTCCACAGCTCAGACTGTGGCTGCCCTGCACCTTATCCGCTACGATCCACACCTACACCCCCAGAAAAACAAATCACCCATCGAACAACATGCAAAGAGTGTTTATAGCCTCAAAGTGGTATTATGAGGATATTGGTGGATTCATGTGTAGGCACACACATTTTGAAATCTATTAATTTCGAGAAATATATTGTGATCTTCATTAAAGCTGAATACTCATGTTAGAAGCTCCAAATAATAAAAAACACATTTAAATCGTGTTTGAACTTCAGAACCCAAAAATGACCACAATTCATCTCACATTTAATACAAAAACATATATATACCTAATATGAGGGCTACCACATCTCCATCCATCATTTACATCAATGTCGACAGCAACAAAAGGTGATCAAGCGTGAAGACATTTCATACTGAAGTGCTGATATCCTGGTACTGACCTGGTCCAGAGGCCCTACGGAGACCTTGCGTACATTATTAGAGATGTGTTCCCAGGAGGAGCCCTGAGGGTAGCTGGGGGTCACACCCTGCCGATACCACAGGTTACCTGGACAGGAAGTAACCACATCAGACACACGATCAGCGTTTGTCTACCAAGAAATAAAAATATCAGGTATGTGTTTTAAAATTAATGTTTGCATGATTGTAAGTTGCAAGTACAAATTAAATCATTTTACTATTGTCATCTACTGCGTAGACCGATGTCCTCCCAATAGACACCTGCTTCAGCTTCTGTTTGGAAGGGGAGGGGATGTGGTACCAACAGTCTCCTGCAGAGGGAGACGCACACACATAATACTGAAGAAATGAAAATCATCTTCGTTCGCAGCATCAGGCTGACAAGTTTTGTTTTTCCCACTGACCTGCTGGGCTCTGTAGAGACACAGATCCCCTGTAAAAAGCAGAACCATCCCTGGCAATGGCCCAAACCTGGCTGGCAGCCCCGATGGAGATGGACTTAAAAGGCTGGTCAGTTCCCACGTGGAGCCACGAGGATCCCTGAGAGACCAAACAAAGGATGTTAGAACAAGAACCTCCCTAGTACTTTTTAAATTGTCTTTGTGGCAGCTACACTGGAAGTATCTTTACATTGTCCATGTTTAGCTTCTTATCAACAGGAATTAAACGTAAAAGGAGTCCTCCTGCACTGTTGTTACAAAGTCTTGAACGATAACTGTCAGAAAAGCCTCCATGAGGGCAAAAGATAACACACTGTCAGTGTGGTACTGTTCTGCACAGTTGCAATGAGAACAGAAAAATGTTTTAAGAGTGACTCACCAAATGGTATTTAACCTGTTCATGGGGTGTCGGCATTCAGAAAGTAAGTGTGACTCACAGCAGGCGTCAGCATGGTGACTCCCAGTCGGCAGAGCACGTCTCCCTTGTTGCTGATCGCCCACAGGGCAACCACATCCACGCTGCTCTGAGCTGCACATGGCAGGATGGTCACATCACTCAGTGGTATAGGTGGAATTTCTTGCCAGGGTCCGGTGGTGGTCAATTTACATTTCCTGTGCACAAGGAAAAACACACTGCTCACAGGTGCCCTTCATTGAAATATATGCAGCTAAAGATGATGCTGAGCATGAGGTGTGAAATTAACCAGCCAATCTGCCAGAAAATCCACGTCCACATGTTCAAGGGCAAAGCTCACCTGACTAGAAAAGTATGTATACACATATATAGCAATCACATATTCACTACTAATTAAAAATCTATAGCAAACCACTTTCTGTGATTAGAATGTTAATACATTTAGCTAATTAGTGACTACTGATTAATCATAAAATATATTTTCCCTCATTGTCTAAAGATGATCTCCTGTCCGACCTCTTTATTCTGAGAGTCTGCTGTTTAAAAAAACAACACAAACAAGACTAATATGCCAGTGTTGCTTTATATATATACCTGACCCATCGCCTGCGACGCACAAAGTCTTTCATCGTCTTATAGCCGTGATATGACCTGCATGGAGATGGTGAAAAGGAGGGAAGTATTACAGGAAAAAAGACATAAATGAAGGGTCATAACTATGAGGGCAGCGTAATGTGAACAAACAGACGCAGCAGGTGAGGTTGAGTAATGACAAATGAAACCTACGCTGGAAAATCAGCAGCATATTGCCAGCCTTCTCTATCTGTCCCCCCAGAGACACTGTAGTCGATAGCCCAGTCAGACACCTGAAAAAAAGCAAATATGGGAAGTGAATACTGTCAACACGACTCTATTTTTGGCTACACACCTTGTGCTTGATAATTCAAGGCCAACTGTTTATAGTTTCCATACTAACAGTGAGAATGGAAAGATGTGTAGCTGAACTTACCCATGTCCAGTGAGGGGAGGGAGGTTTCATGTTTGTTTTTGTGCACTCATGAAGTCCTGATGCATCACTCCACATGTAGCGGTCTGTAGGTAGTCCTCTAAAATAAACCAAATACACTTTACATGAGTCATGAGTGACTTCACACTATCACAAGCAACATGTGCTTCAGCTGTAATAGTAATGTCTGGATTTATTTGTCACACCGAGGTTTCGGTGTTAAGAGGAAAAAAAAGTGAAATGTAAAACATCATCAAATTGCACTGACAGGTTAGAGAGTGGCATTTTCACAGCATTTGTCACGAGATGGAAACGTGTAATCACTGCCATTTCATCAAAACTCTTAAATGTGAAAAATTTCAAGACTTCCTGTTGCCTATGTAGACAACTAAAACTAGGCAGATGTATTTCATAGAAGTAGGTGAAAGTAAAAACTCCCGTCTTTAACTTGAATCTCGGCGTTGCCTGGAGCAGGTACTCTACCTGTTGGTGTAGCCGGTGACCGGGTTCCACCTCTGGTTCTCATAGATGTAGACACTCTTGACATCCGCCTGTGTGTAAATGTTATCTGTGCTGCTTGCCAGTCCCTGGAAGAAGCCTCCTCCATAGCCCCCGGTGTAGACCCAGGCAGTGTGGTCATAGCCAATCCCCCACACTATGCCAACACTGTTACACTCCACCATTCGTAGGTGACCTCCAACCTGCCGCCAGAACCTGTACAAATGAAAAAATGCTTCATAAAGGCTGAGTGATTGAGAGAAAAAAAAAAAGACAAACATGATTTACATCCTTATCTATCAGTACTTTGGTGTGATATTCTATCAATCTGCACGCGAGTGATACATGGATTATTCTTACATCTGGTCGCAGGGTGTGGGGTAAGGCATGGCCTCCAGACTAGAAGAGGGCTCACTGACGAAGATGTCCCCTTTACAGGTGATGGACCAGATGGCCTGTTTGGAGGGAGGACCCTGGATCCCCCTGGAGTCGCAGCACGACACACTCAACAATGCCAGCTTGAGACCGGGGGAGAGGTGGAGGAGGACAGATTGGGTCAGAAAGGGTGGCAGAGACAAATGAGAGGTAATTAGAAGACACAGAAATAAAGCAATAAAAAGGAAATGGTAGAAATGTGTGTGTCAAAATGTACTATGGGAATAATAAGGTTCTCTGTAAAAATGCTGTGTAGTATTCATACGTACCCAATCATGCATTTCTAGCTCTGTGGCTGCTGTCAATCTGATTGGCCACCTCTGTTTGGTCCGCTCAGGAGTGTAGATGGCAAAAGTGTGTTTGGAGTCATTTAGCACAGGAACCAGAATGGTGACCTCGTTGACGAAGGCATGCAGGTACTGGAGAGAGTAACAGAAGAGAAGGAAGAGGAGAAAATAGCAGAAAGAAAGGGGGAAAAAGTAAAAAGAGGAAGAAAGAAGAGAAATGCAGTAGTGAGTGCAACAGAGGAACATATTGTATTGACACAAGTCTAATCCACACAGTATCAATCTGAAAACACACACTTCTTCCTCACCTTCTTCTCCTCATAATAGTTGTAATAGATGAAGAGGATGCCATCCTTGTTGCCCTCTGGCCCTGAGAACTGCTCCAGGGCAAAATTAACATCTATCCACTTGTGTGGCTTCCAGTCTCTCCACCACTGCATGGTTCCCTTCTTCACCCACACAGACTGCATTGTATGTATGCGTGCAGACAGACAGAGGAGTGAAATAAACAATTAAAAGAAGGGACAGAACAAATATCAGTAGAAAAGTACAAATATCCTGAAGATATAGGTATAAAAGCTTCTGCTATTGGACAGATCACAACTTTTCCTGTACTGAATGTACCTGTTCAATGGCTTGTTCATAATGTCTGAAATTATCCATCTCTCTTTTGGTCCTCTCACTCAGTTGTTCAAAGATTTGTTTCCGCCAAGCTGCCGTCTGAGCTGGGGTGACAGACAGACTCATAGACTGGACTGACTGGACCAAAGCTGGAAAGTACAGAAAGCAAATATCACTAACTGAAAAAATAAAAGGAAACACAATGAACTGACTTTTGACCCTAACTGCACCACAGGTTTCCTGCAGACGTGGAATCAAAATGGAATCACGATAGCCTCGACAGCTCAGCGAATTACTGCATAACTATCTAGTTTAACTCACACGAAGTGTTCAAAGAGCAGCTGAACCAGTTGAGTTGGGAGTGACTGTCCACAGAGCAGCCTCCTCCACTAACCCACGCCCACAGAGGGTGCTCATCAGCCCCATACGGGTCTTCCATGGCCAGAGTGTACGTGGCCACTGATGACAAGCTGCAGGTGTCGGCTGTGTCCTGCACTGCTCCAGTCTGGGCATGCTGGCCCTGCGCCTCCTCCAGATCCACGTTGCTCCACTGGGGGTCCACAGGACCTCCAGACTGGTTGGGAGAAATAGCTACACCAGCACAGGGGGCTTTGACCTCCCCTTCTTCAGGAATGGTCTCCTTCAGAACAGCTGGTTCAGGTCCGCTCTCTCTTGAGGTCTTTCCTGGTTCTCTGTCAGAGACTAGTTCAGAGATGAAGCTGTCACTGGTGACCTTGGGGATGCGGGGTTTGGGGGTCTCAATGGGCTGGTCAGAGTGGTCTCTGGGGACATCAACAGAGGACTCTGGGGAGGTAGAAGTGATGAGACAGTTGGCTCCATCTGTAGATCCTTTATCGGTGTCTGATTCAATATCACTCACTTCTGACTGAGCACGCATCTCGCCAGAGAAGAAGCATCCAGCACTGTGAAATGGAGGGGAGAGAAACTAAATTAATTTATTAGTTTTTTTCCCAGCAAACATTTTAAAATTGCATATGTGTTGACATGATGGCCTGCACTGGAAAAATGTCTGCAATCTACTACAGTTGCTTTCTGCATTTTCTAATGATCTAATTATATCTTAATATAATTACATATTAAACTGTGTCTCTTGTAGTCCCTAAAATGTTGACTGAAATCTGTCTGTATCCGTGTGTGTGTCCACTGAGGCCTCTCCACCTCTGCAGGCTGTTTGCGCTGGCACTGGAGTGCGATCGGTCTCCGTCTCGGGGGACGCTGATGGCCCTCCAGGTTTTCCCACTCAGTTCACTAGCGGTCACACCTTGTCGAAAGTACACCGCCCGATCCTCACAGCTGATAGCAAACACCTACACACAGCAGCCACAGGTTGACTAAAGCTAATGCTAACATAACCAGCATAGTGAAAGGTATTGATGTGTACCCGAATTCACCTGGTCGTTGAGCCCTACGTTAATCATGATCATTTCTCCCACCATGCTGATCCAGCCAGAGCCACATGGATTGTGGGAGTTCACACCGCGTCTGAACCACACCTGGCAAAGCAGGAGAGTGAGGAGAAAAGTGCTATTTAGCATACCACACGTCTGCTTAAACACTGTGGTTAATACCAGTTTAGCCTTAGTTTGGCAGAGTAGTCTGTTCCTCTTTACTGCAGGGCTATAGTACTGTTCACAAAGGAGATTCTACTGTGCCCATAACCTGTATAATAGATGTGCCATTGAAACCAGGCAAAATACTCTAAGTATACACAACCATAGTGCCTAGTAATATTCAGTACATAGCTAGTGCAAGTCTAGCAGATACTGTATATTGTCTTGTATTGATATCGCAAGGTGATTCATTGGAAATGCATAGATGAGACTACAGAGTGAATCTATGTACACAGTTATATAAAAAGGTATGTCAAATACAGGAATGTAATAGCATGCAATAAACAATAAAGGCAGGTTTTGGAAAATGGTAATAAAAAAAAGTACTTAATTAGGATATTTTTATTACAAAGGTAGCTAGTAGAGATTTCAGCAGTATTCCAGTCATGCAGTGTGTCTTTCATAATGTTCATTACTGAATTTTCTTACTTTGTTGTCCTTGGTCAAAGCCCAAACAACGTTGATTCCCACAGCTACATGTGTGGCTCCCACATCAGGACTAGGACAATCCACCACTGCCCATGAGGTACCTGACATGCAGAAAACATTATATATATTATATACAGACAATACACAAACCACACCCCCAAAGTTACAGCAGTGAGCCGGTGTACCTTTGGGACAGTCTCGGCCGATGCCCTCCCTGACAATGAGCTGCCCCTCCCACAGCACCGCCCAGACCAGATCCCCCGGGCCACAGCTGATCTGGACCACCTCCCCGGGGAGAGGTACCTCTTCCCACAAAGAGCCCTCGGGATTGTGGTGATAGATTCCATCTCTGAACCATACCTGGACAGAGAGAAAAGGAGAGTTAGATAATGAAGAGTGATGGCAGGAGAGTAAGTGAGGAAAAAAAAAACTATTTGAATCAACAAACGTAAATACACATGTTTTTCTGATGTGACAAGACATGTATCTGTGAGTGTGTGATCATTGCTATGGGAATTAACAAGGTCAAAAAATAACAAACACATCTTTAGTATGTGTGTATTTAACACAAAATCTTAAAATAAAATTAAACAAATTAATTACATTAGGTTCTATTTTACAAAGCAAGACAGGTTTTATGAGCTGCATGACAGCAAATGTTTAGCAGAAACAAACTGCAAGACATACTTAGTTATTTTGTATCTATCAACTATACTGTATTAATCTCTATACATTATCAATCAATTATTGCTCTTTTACAGTGTCAGATACCAGAAAATGTGTCGCAGAATGCATGGAAGGAAAGTAAAATACTGTTTTTCTACACCGTCATTGGCTTAATTTGTGCAAATTACAAGCTAATCAATATTTGAAGTACATTGCCATGGATACCCAAGGCTAAGGTGGGTGTGTGTGTGTCAGCTGCACCTTGCCCTGCAGGGACACAGCCCACAGTGACAGTCGGCCTCTGGGCTCCTCACTGATCTCCCAGCCTCCACAGCTGATGTCACTGAAGGGATCTGGTAGAGTAGTCTGCTGTGGGGGGATCTGTCAGCACACACGCAGACAGACGCCGGTGAACAAACTGAAAGCTTTATATACACACACACACACACAGTATAACACCCACCTTAGCCCAGGTGTCCATGGCTTTGTACCTCCTGTAGCGGAGCCATCGCCTGCGACGGACACAGGAGTTCCACTTCTTGTCTTTGGTGTAGGTGGCGGGAAAGTCAATGGCGTAGGTCCAGCCCTGCAGACACAAACGCCTCAATCATTAAAACAAGGCAGGAACAGAGAAGACAGAAACTAACGCTGAAGAAGGGAGATGCAAGCTAAACAATAACTTGATGCTCACCCCTTTCTCTGTGGGCTCACCCTCACAGTTCTCGTCCACGTACCAGTCGCCCTCCCACTCCCAGCTGCTGGAGGGCAGCCGGTAGTTGACCAGTGGTTGGTGTTGCAGACCCGTGACATCACTCCACTGCCAGCGGTCGCTTGGCAACAAACGCTCTGAGAAACCATCGACAGGATTCCATCGCTGACAGACGGAGATGGCATGTTAGAGCACACGCAGGGTCAAAACAAAGTAAAATGAACCAGTTTTATGCTAAAAGAGCACTTTTGGTGAGATGAACCCTGGAGAGGACGTCACAAGAACAGCCACTACAGAGTGTTGACCTAATGCACATAACCTGACACAGCTGACTGACAAGAACCCGATAACTCAAAAAATTTGCAATCATTCACAGGAAGCATGAATCCAATCTCTTTTATTTCTGCTAATTGAGTTCCACATACAGTACACTTTCACTGCGTCACTGCTTAAAAACTGATTCAGCGTGCCTCTAATGTGCTTGTTAAGGGCCACAGCTGACAGTGTGCTAGAGTTAGCAACAGAGGAAGCGGACACTGCTGTATGAGGATGTTGCACTTATTGTACTTTTTCAGTCACTCAAACATAACACATGTCCAAGGGGAACTCCACGTCGCTTTTTACTTTGTGCAGGATAGCCACAGAAAAATGTGAAGGCATTTTTAATTGCATAGGGAGGGAAATAAATACCATGGCTTCCTTTCTTTCTGGAATTTTAACCCTCGACTTGAATAAACATCTTCTTTTAAAAAAAAAAAAAAAAAACAGATTTTTTCCCCAGACTCTGTCAAAACTCTGTGCAAACAACGACACCCTAATTGGTGGAAGAGACCCACTTGATTCTCGTAGGTCTCCTCCTGGTAGCGGACCGGCAGGTCAGAAGCGTGAACGTTCACGTAAATGTTGTTGTCACAGGCGATGCCCCAGCAGCATTGTTGAGCTGCCGTCACCCGCTTGAACTCCATCTGGGCGTCACGGCACTGCTCCCACTGCTGCCCCGCTGTGGACAGGCTGTAGACCCGCCCGTACACGTCCACTGCCCATAGCAGGGAGACAGGCATGGCTGCACCAGGAACCTGGGGAACAGGAGGAAGAAAGTGGGCGAATGCAGATAATGTAGTTTTACAGTTTTTTTTCCCACAATGGAGATAACATTCACATTCTAAGACCCCATTATTTACAGCTGCAGCTTTACTGTAAATGAAATGATTCAGGATGTCATGTGAATCTAATGGTGTTATAAGGAATCCAGCAGTCGGGTCAGCAGGGTTGGAAAGGCTAAGGAGGAAAGAGGCTGACAAAGAGCACAAAACAGATCTACTAGGCCAGAGAAATAAATTAGAAGCTGAACTGTTATGAAGTGGTATAAAGTGGAAGGATGAGATTTTCTTGTCATAAGAAAACATACAAAGAAAGAGGAGAAGACAACATCGGGAGAGATCTCACGCGGACATTAACGCACTCAAAAGGATGTATGTGTGAGGACCGACGACCTCTGTGCAGAGTTGACTGCTGTCAGGACAATCTTTTCCAGAGCAGACATTTTGACTCATCGTTGCAGGAAAAGCCCAGGTGCTGCTAGTAACATCAACGTGGCTCTGCTCAAGTGCCAGCATCAACAACTCTTCCACCTTTGCAATTTGCAGCTGTGGCTGTTCTCACTGCGACATGTCAAAAGTGTCTTCCGTGAAAAAGGCCTTGTTGTTCTGCAACTTCCAACCTATATATCCAATTATACACAGTCGGCGCATACTGTGCACAGCACCTGGGGACGTTAAACGGGGACGCAAGAATGACCTCTACGCCAAAAAACCCCGCTGAGAGCAGAGCTGCGCACATCAGCTGGGAGACTCGGGTTGAGGTGGCACCTGCCCACTGTGGCTGGCGGCGTACACCACCCTTTGCTCCACCTTACTGGCCCTGCGTTCTAACACCCTGGACTGTGTGTCATCACAACATCTACGCCTTCGTGGCAGACGTGCGACGACAGGCGAACGCAGTCAACAACGCGGGGCTCGCGGTTAACACACTGGACGCTGCGCAGCTGCTGCTGCTGCTGCTGCTGCTCAAAGGCGCGTCCCCCGTCAGCCACGTTCAGCGTGCTAATAATACAACTGCTGCTAATAACAACATGTGATTAGATAGCAGCGGGGCCTACGTGCACGCTGACAGCACCGAACAACGTACGCCGCAGTGAAACTAACAGCGAGACGCTTCGTTTGCGTGTGCGACACATTGGCGCCGGTGTCCGCAAACGACGCGAGCGATGGGCGACAACAGTCGGCAGGTGCGGGCCGACAGGAGGGTGGAGCGTGAGCCGCAGCACAGCAAAGGCAGCGGCGGGCTCGGCCCTGTGTGGACGGAGCAAAGTAACGAGAGTTCAAACGCACCAACCTCGAGCTTCGCCCTCACAAACCGCGAAGCGGCGCAGGCGGGACGTCGCCGCTGTTCACTCAGCGAGCGGACATTAACGAGCAGCTGCCCGGGCCGTCGTGTGTCCGGGAGCCCTCTGATTGGCGCGTCAAGATCGCTCGCTCACGTGAAACCAGAAGTGCTGCGGGTTCTCCACTCCCATTGGCCGCCTCCGCCACAAGCGACAGGTGTTTGTAGCGTTAGCGTGATCCGGCAGGGGGCGCTGCTGGCTCACGTGTCAGAGACGTGAGGGTGGAGAAACCAAAAACAAGAGCAGACAGGCTCCTGTTCAGTGGTGCAAAGTAACATTCAAGTACTTGTACTTTAATTGAGCATTTACATTAATGTATACTTGTACTCCACTTCACGTATCTGACAACAATAATTACGAGTTACTTTGATTTTGCAAGATACTTGTGCACATAAAATACTGTAAGATAAAACAACATTTCAGGAGTTTGGCAGTGCCATAATTGAACACTCTGAAAGGGGCCACTTTGAGTACTTTTGTTTTGTATACTCTAAATATAGTTTGTTGGTAATACTTATGTACTTTTTGAACGCAGGGCTTGTTGTTTTTCACATTGCAGTATTGCTACTTTTACTAAGGTAAAGGGTCTGAGTGCCTCTTCTGCCACTGCTCATGTATTACAGCCAGATTACCTGAGGGCAGAACTAAAAAGACAGTTTTCTATGCTCCTATTTTGCATCCTTGCTACAAAATGAAACAGTCACTCTGAAATAGAAGACAGGGAAAAACATGCAAAAAATCATTTTCGGGCTGGATGTGAGAGTAAATTCTACACATGAGGGAGGATCTCATGAAATTGTCCTGTTCCTGGTTTCAGAGTCTTGATGTAGGCTGTAGGATGTGCTCCTTCCTCACTGTTACTTACGCTATCGGTTATAATTTTGTATGTCTTGGTCTTCTTTTACAAGTTACTTTTGGATCCTTAATGCATGTAGTCTTACAGCCCACACATCTCAAATGACCTCTCTTTTCCTTAGTTTTTAGATATCGCTCTGCTTCTCTAATAGTTTTTATCTAATCTGTATAGTATAACTGACACAGAGGCTTAAAAATAGGTAATAGTTTTCATCCCAGCATCAACAAAATATACACATATTTGAAGAGGTAACATTTATCATATTGCAAATCATGATCAAAACTACCATCCACCTCAGCTGAGTGAAATGTAAAAGGATCAATACGCTGTTCCATCAATCAGTTCCTTATTTCCACTTACATTCTGTAAAGCAAATACATGGCAATAATACTTAATACTGTGTAGATTTCGCACACTGACCCACTTTATTCATACAATGCAAACGTCCATTAGTAAGGTACATTTTTATTTTGCATAAACTGTGCCTTGTACACAGAATCTCCACAAAACAGTGAAACCATGAAGAGTGAAAAGCATTCCCTTCATCAAAAGGTCATTTTGTCCATTTAAATTGCATATCAGCATTCAAATCAATCAGCGTGGGATCATGAGCACAGTGGCTATCGTATTCAAAGGGCACCTTCAGAAAATGGAGTTCTTATACATATTTTATTTAAATATCTCATACAAACTTGCTGTATATAAATAGCCTTCTCAATTTAAACAGTGACGCACTGTTTTGCTTTCACTCAAATGACAATCCCTCTTCCCAGCATGTCATTCTCCCTTCATTCTCACAACTTTTGTATATCACAATGCCTCTTTAAAAAAAGAAAAGAAAGACAAAAATAATTCATAAAAATAGAAATAACAATATATTTCTGGCAAGTCAGGAAGACAGCCTGGGTGCCTGTCTATCATTTACATCTGGATCTTTTCATTCTGTATTCAAACACTGCACTGTAGCACAAACAAGCCTGAAAAGACCTCATGACAGTTACTGAGCAGCTCTTTTCCTCCTACAGAAACCTAAAGGGACAGTTCACCCCAAAATGAAGATTCAGATTTTATCTCCTTGTTTGCATGTCAGTAGAAACTCCATTGGTATTTGTGGGACCATGAGACAAACAATAAGCCCATATATTTTTATCTCAGCCTTGTATTACAATGCTGGAGGCAGTTTACATCATTGCACCTTTTAATACACAAAACACTTGGATTGTGTTGGAAAGATGTTTTGAGGAAATATTTCGAGAAAATTAGAAAAAGGCTGCAACAGAAGTGTTTACTAGTTTAATTATTTCCTCAAGTCAAGTTTAAAGTTAGAATCCTTGAGATTTTCATGAAATCAAACCCCATTTTTGCTGCTACAGTATCTATTTCATAGCCATACAATGTGTTTACATTCAGTAGTTACCTCTATATACTGTAGTAGCTTTTATTGGTGGTGGCAGAGTCTGTCTGCTGTTATTGTGATGCAGCCACGGGAAACTCAATGTATTTGTCAATTTGATTGCAAATTTCAGAGACTAGACAAAGTCAAAAGTTTTATTTTGGAGTGAAATATTACTTTAACATAAAATATTTTCTTTGCACTACAAAACCATTAGTTTGTGGTTAATGTAAAACACAAACTGGCACAGTAAAACACACTGGTGCCAAGAAACAATGGATCCCTTTAATAGAAGAGACGGGTACTGAGAGAGACTAGCATGCAGGATGGTGAGATGTCAGGTTGGGATGATATTCAGGGTGTCGCAGGGGTCCCATGTTGCATGAGTCCCCTGAAGGCATGACAATGGTGAAAATCCTCCTGCTCTGTGTTAGATGACTGGCGCTGATCTGTCATTCGTGACGGTTGGTCTCAGCTTGACCGTGGCGAATGGATTCCCTCCTCTGCAGGAAGCAAATAGGAACAAAAATCATTATTCTGGTCTTTACATTCATCGTCATCTGGTCATCAACAAATCTGTGAAAATCTGTGAGTTTTTGTTTGTGAGTTAGTTGTGTTAGGTCGCTCACCCTAGAAATGGAGCCTTTGCAGTCCCATTGACTAAAGAAACCTGTTTTCAAAAAACACAGACGAAAAAAACCCTTAAAGATCCAGCGGACGAAGAGAAATAACACATCCAACACATAACACCACAGTCACCACAAATCCACGCCCTCCCTCCAGCTGTGAAGAAAGTCAATGTTGCCGAACTGGTTTGATAAGATTTCTCATCAACAGTTGTCCCCCCCTCCCCCCCCCTTCTTAATCAGAGCAGTGGAGCTTTGACATGTACTTAAGCAACAACCTCACCAAGTCTGGAATCTAGACAATCTAGAAAGGCTGGCGAGAGACACACTCCTCTTTTTGTCTCTTATCATCTTCAAAGAGCCAAGTAAGCATGAGGAGGATAAAGTTGAGGAACATAAACAGCACATATGCTTATAAAATGCTGTAAAGAAAGTGTATAGGGGTGCTACAGCAGTTAATAAATATGTCAGAAGAACTCAACACGTGAGTATGTAGTTTAGGATATTGTTTTCCTTTTAGAGCAGATAAGAACACATGTTTAAACTAAGATTTTATCATTAATTTATTCAGTGTGCAAGACAAGGGCTGATAAAGAGAGGTTACCTCGAGTATGAAAAAAGCAACCTTAATTGCCTTTTTTCTATTTTTCAGAAGTAAATCTTTATAATTGACCTGTTATCAAGCTTATGGGAATGGCCGTCATTGCATCCATTACTTACTGCAGATAATCATGCATTATCCTGCTCTTCCCTTAGAGAGCAGACAGCATCCAAGAGTCACTGAACATTCAGCCACAGTTAGGCTTCGATGACTCTTATTCCCTGAACTCAGGCTTTCAGGAAGCACCTCCTCTTAGGTTGTGTACTGCCCTCAGCAAACTCTTACAATCCTCATTTAAAAATAATAGAACATTTCATCTTGAGCTTTTGTTGATTTCCTGGCTGTAAAGAGCTCAAAACATTACTGAGAATCCTTGTTTTTTTTTCCTCAGGGATACAATTGTTTCAGTACAAAATGCCAGAAATATGTTTTATTTTAAAAAATAAAATCTTTTCAAATAGCATAGCATAGCAACACTTACTTCAGGATTTTCACGGCAAAGTTGATCCCAGACTGCTGGCAGCAAGTCACATAATTACAATACTTGAGCCATTCACTGGAAACTGAGACGCCTCAATTTCGGGTCCCGTCTACAGGAGAAGGGATTTGAATGCTGCCTGAGAGGCTCAACTCAGGTAAGTCGCCAGAGCGATGGTGCAAAGTCCACCTTCCACCCACGGTCACAATAACAAACCTAAAGCGCACAGTCAGCCTTCTGCCCTCTGAACAAATCAAATGAAGGACACGGACTTATTCAAGTGGCACTGTTCAAGGTTTTGTCCATGCTGGGCTATGTTTTTAAAAAGAATAAATGTTATAAGTATATGAGGATGAGATGACGAAAAGAAAAAGTTAAAAGCACTGGGATTCCTCCTGTTGGGAAGGAACATCACTCACTGTGGTTTATTTCATGGTAAAACCCTGAGGCAGCAGATAGAAAGGACACTGAGTACAGATAGCGCAGTGAGGATGGTGATGATGAGGGAGAAGGAAGTGTGCCTGGGCTTGTCTGCTGGCTGGACAGCTACTAGTTCATTCTCAATCAGCTGACACAGTGCAGGCACAAAATGAAACTGTGTCTGCACCCTCTTGTCCTTCGTGTCTCCCTCTGAGCCAACCACTCTGGCCTCTTTTCCACTTTTCCTCTTTGTTTTGATTACTGAAGTTTGCATTAGCTGCAAAACCGCAAAGACGCTCAGACTGTAGAATGCATACATAGAATTTTTAAGGCTTACACGCATCCTTTTCTGTAACGACTAGATAATATAGCATATTTCCTCAAACTGGTTAGAGGCGTGGAGGCGATGACAATGCAGCAAAGAGATGTTGTTAAGACATGATTAGTCCCACTAAAAGTTTGAAATGTGTGGTGGCATTTTGTGGTTAGGTAAGGCAATAAAAATATCCTATCAGGACACATAACACCTTTTCTAGAACATGTGATGGCCGACTTCATATACATTCAAACATGGCAGCTGTCTAGCACAACCACAGTCCTCTACTGTTAGCCTGGCAACCAGAACATAAGTGCTTGGCCTAAAGGCACATCGACAACAGCTGTTATAAGAAAGAAGGTTGTGTCCAGTTAGCTCTTTGGCAATCTTTCATAATCACACAATGCATCTTTGTTGGTGCTTTTTTTTTTAGTATACATTTGTATTTAGCATTGTATGTATTTGGCTTCTCGGTGTGTCATTGTTCTTAAATATAATGGAAGACTGTTATGTTTTCATAACAACATACTTCCAGCATGTTTGATAAAGACCTCCATATTGTGTAAAAACAAACACACAACGTCTTATAGCCACAAGCACCAACATGACATTGTCTCATCTCTTGTTGCAGGATGGTAAAAAAGCTTGAAATAGTGTTTGTTTAAGAGCATGTCAGTCAGATCAAACCACAGCATTAAATCTATGTTAAGCCATGTTTACAGTAGCTTGTTTTAGTTGTTCCGTACTTGGATTTTGTCTGTTTTGATGATCCCTTGGGGTTTTTTTCCTATGTTTTCCCTAAAACACTTTTCTGCACAGCATTTGTAAATACTGAGAAATCTTGCAACATATCATCATTAAATTGCACAAAGCACACAAAGAGGCAAAACGTATAAGGTTATTCTGTTAAAATGGACACACATCAGAAGCTTTAGTAATCCTGAGGGCCTCAAAAAAATGGGGATGCACATCCTTTCCTACTGTAGCCCCGCCTGAGTATTTAGGCTAGTAAAATGTTTTCCAAATTGAAAAATAAAAGAACTTGTACTGCTTTAATAAATACAACAGACAACATGTGGTTAATGCATGGTTAGTCAGGTGCTGGTGCTGACCCTGTTCTGTAGCGAGGGGACCACTGGTTTAGAGGAGGTGTTGTCGCTGTAGTCTGGTGGTGGCAGCAACACCGGCTCCTCCTCCTCCTGCTCTGGCAGACTGGCCACACTCAGACTACGCACCGGTGTGCCCAGATTGCTGCTAAGACATGTGACACAGAGGTTCAGCTATCAGACATCAGCTCTACAAAACAAATCATTCATTGTCCTCCCGGCATGTTGTAATGTTTTCTTACCTATTCGATATCACTGGCTCAGTATACGGTCTGCAGTACGATGAGGGAAACCAGCCCCGCCTAATAAGAGGGACAAACACATCACAATATCAGAAAAATCATAAAACAATCTTACATGAACATTCACTTTCTTGCCCAGAGTTAGAAGACAGGATCTCCTGCACAGTTACAGCGGAATGCACCCAGGTACATTTCATA
This sequence comes from Gadopsis marmoratus, assembly GCA_036023855.1. Taxonomy (NCBI): domain Eukaryota; kingdom Metazoa; phylum Chordata; class Actinopteri; order Centrarchiformes; family Percichthyidae; genus Gadopsis; species Gadopsis marmoratus. The sequence continues at coordinate 30,570 of JAVQJF010072260.1, forward strand.
TTTAGCTAACCCAAATAATAAATCTCTCTGAGAGTACCAGATGATGTACATCAGCAATTTAATATAATAATATAACAACATCTAAATATCAATACTAATAAAATGATGAATGCCGCTTTTGAAATATTTTTAGTTGTTTTACTTAAATTCAGTAATTAGTCATATAAAAGAGTAGGAGCAGGAAACATGATACTGCTTTTCGCCATTCTGTGTACATACAAGAGACTGCCAGGAGATCTGTCTTTGCGGGTTTGTGAATTAAAATAGTCAGAAATGGCTGCCAGACACACACACACACACACAAATCAGATGCACATATCACAAATCACAAAAAATATCACAGACAGATTTTGCTCACTAAGACTCAGAAGTTGTCTCCAAGTCACGTCTAGAGAAAAAAAGACGGCTTATCAGACCAATGCACTGGATTTGTTGCTAAGACACAGAATGAAATGTGATTTATCCAAACATGTCCACTTCTTGACAAACAGCCACCGACTGCATTAAAACCACTTCAATTGGAAAGGCCTCTTAATAACACATGCAGGGAGCAGATAAGGCTTGCGCTAATTCGTTTTCGAAGTGGGAATAAAAAATTACTCAACACAATCTCAGTAAGCACTCCATAATCCTTTCGCCTGCATTATGAGTCCTAATTGATCGAGCAAGGCAACTCAGAGGCTACTTTATAGATTCGTTCTGCCGTAGCAACATATTCAAACATAACTTGTTGCACGTAAACACTTTCCAACCTGATAGTTTGAGCAAATGAGACCCACAAAGCTAACTGGTGCGACGCGTGTTTGAATAGGAGAATATTAAGCCGGGGAAGAATTTGCTTTAGAGCCTGAGAACATTTTTCCCTCTCTGCCGTCTGGAGGTGACGTAGACTCACAGCTGATGCAAAAAGGTACGAGTTCACCTTCATCGCTCTTTTAGTTGACATATTCCTTTCACTCGCTCATCATCATGTGCCAGGGTGAGGAAAAATTAAGAATTTGTCCATTGTTGTGTGAAATATAAAAGACCAGATGTCTCTCTTTGTGTGCGCCTGGATTTTGTGTATGTGTGTGTGGTGTTGCTGCTGGGCAGGGCAAGAAAGTGAGAGAGAGAAAGCTTTACAACTGTCATGTTGAACATGTCCGACATACTCTTGTGTTTCTAGGCTTGATGTATTAGTGCAGCAAAATATTCACAAACACAAAGCAGAAACTAGTACTGCTAACCTGAGTCATGTGAAAAACGTCTCTGTGTGATTGCTGCGGCATATTTGATGGAATGAAAGTGCATTTCCTCTTGTGGGTGTGCCAAAGGATGTTTTTAGATTGCTTTTAAATCAAGTATGTGAGGGAGGGATTTCACATTAAAACTTTCTATTCCGCATTTCATTTTTAAATTTTAAACATTAAAATAAGCAGGTTAGATAAACTGCTGATAGTGTCATTTAGCCACCAACACATCCCTGAATATGACTGCAACTTACTGCTGTGTCTTCTCCAGCTCTCCGTACAGCCAGCCGTCCTTCTCTTCCTGGATGAGCAAGCTGATGACGTCGCCGTCGTCGAAGCTGAGGAGTGTGTGGTTGTTGCCCGCCGTGTGGGGAAAGATGGTCCTAACTCTGGGCTTCCTGCCCACATTGAGACCCGACGACTGGGATGTCGACCAGGACAGGTCACCCTCTCCCAGACTGCCCTGGTCTGGAGGCAGCGGAGGATCACAAAAACAGAGATTACAGATGTGATAATATGAGTTATCTGCCAAAGCAAAGTCAAAGTCAAATATAACTTATTTAAAGCAGAGATGCCAAGTCATCTGTGGGAAACAGATATTATGTTTGTGTTTCAGAGAAGACATCTCTACCTGAGTTGTGGTCTGAAGAGGAGGTGAGCGAAGATCTGGGCTCTGGGTTGAACATGTTGGCTAGCGGACTGATCTGTGCCTTCAATGGCGGCGCTGGAGGAGGCACCGTGGAGTCCACATTGTTCTGTGGAGGTAAAGGCAAGTATGATTAGCAGATGGAATATGGAATCAAATGTAACAAGCATTTTGTCTGCACGACCAGGGTAAAGTCCTGATCAAAGGCAATGATTTTTAAACAGTCATTACTGTAATTGAAGCTTATTGTCTACCTCCTACAGAGCAATAAATAGCCATGGCAGAAAAACATTCAGTGGACTTTAAAAGAACAATAAGACCACATGCAGGATCTCCCAAGGCTGATAGCCAGGTAATGATAACCAGCCACTTCACACACCCCAGCCTCCATCAGATATCAGCACCTTTGCAAGATAAACTACAAGCAATAAGACAAGATAAAACACTCCAAGGCTTTTCTACACATGCTGTTCTACTTCTGTACTATTTGGAAAGCTTATCTGAGGCATCATACAATATGATGAGTATCAAAGTTAGTGATGAAAAGCAACACGTAGTAATAGATAAATTAATAAAGCCTTACTATAATATTCTGACACGTGGTCTCATCTCACAGCGCACAGGTGTGTAATTTTGATGTCACGCTTGTTCATGGTTTGACACAAATCAGCATGAATCCACACACAAGCAGGTAATACTCACCCTGTTGTAGCGTTCAACCTGCGGTGATTGTTCTGGGGTGGTGGACAGGTCATCTATCATGGTCATTACCGTGTCCGGCACCTTGGTGATGTCGCTGCACTTTTCCTGCCAACTGGGGAGCCTCAGGGCCAGCAGCTCTTTGGCCTGGAGACACCAGAGAAAGGACGAGCACAGGTGTTGAACAGTCCATAATGGAGGGGTGTGACTGTGCAGGATTACCTCTCTGTCCATGCTTACTTTCTCATGGAAGTTGCCAATTTGATAGGAGAACATGCAGTGTTTGTCAGCCAGGAAACAGAAGCGTCTCTTTTCTTCCAGTAAGGCCTCTCTGCAGCCGTCAGCGATGAACTTCTGCATGTCCATCTGGCGCAACGAGATGGTCTCCATATACTGCATACAGGGTCATAGCACAGCAAGGAGGTCATGGTTTGGGATTATTAAATAGTCAGTAATAGCTTTCAAATTAGTGATAGATTGTATTTTATTATATTGTACGGAGACAATTTTCCACATGTGACCACAAAGTGAACCAAAACTACGAGCGAGGCGGTTCATCGGGCTCGTGAAAAGGTCAAATGGGCCAAAATAAATTAAATGAATAATAAAAAATCATAACAACCATAAAATAAAAATAATAATGGAAAGATAACTAATAGAAAATGAATGAAACAGCAAAATGTAAATAAATAATTAATACAATACTCAAAGGAAAAATTAAATAAATAGAAATTACAGGAAAATAATATAAACAAATAAACCAAAAATAAAATTTCTTTCTTTCTTTTCTTTTCTCATATTATCCATTCATTTTCTTTCTTTTTTCTCTGTTCTGCAGCACAGGCTGTGCCACAGGGTGAATCTACAGAGCATCAGTGAGGACGAATGTGCTGCTTGAACTCTGACCTCCGACTGTTCACCCTGTCTGTCACTGACAGACGTGATTCCATACCTGGTCATGCCAAGGCGATTCCCCATAGTGAAACACTGAACGATGTTAGAAACAGAACCAAATCAGCGTGCTGAAAGACAAACTTTCCCCACAGAGAGGCTGAGAATGATTCTGCCTGTCAAGCAGAGCAAATGGGCGACTGAACCTGACATAAGGCATATCAAACTCTTTAAAAGGACTTCTTCCCACCCCTCCATTCCTTTTATTCTACACCCACTCCACCTATTGCTACCATTTTCCCCAGGTTGTCATGGTGACGGTAAAGCAGTCTGTCTCTAAGGGCTCTGTTGAAGACCTTCCTGTACTGTCTGATCTCATTTTCTCAGTCTCGCTCTCTCTACTATAGCCTGTCGGACGCCGAATCAAGGCTCTTCATTTCTCATTTTCCCAGCAAATAATTGTCCTGACTCTCAGCGAGAGGTGGGAGAGCAGGCATACACCACCGAGCTCATCATTGGCAGCGCTACACATGAGAAGGCTGGGCAGTTATAGCTTTGTCTCCCTTGTAGCCCACCGGTGTCATTTTTATCAGACAACAAAAAAGCCACTTCTGTGAGATGAGGGGTGCCAGTCTCAGTCTATTAAACTCCACCCCAATAAGACGATGTATTGTGCAAGTGTCTTTTAAAAGGTGTCATTCAAGAGCAAGGATAAACAGGAGGCAAATTCTGATTCTAGCAGTAGAGACAAAAGAAGCAACATGCATCCAGACAACCCTGTTTACAACCTGCAATCTTGACTTTTCAAATAAAGCTTCTCTCGAACGCAAGCCAGGCTTACACACCATCCATCATCAAACGGAGGCCACGAAAACAGTTGGAAAATTAAAATGAGAGGCAGGCAGGAGTTATTACTCAGGCTTTGCAGTCCCTCCTTCATCTCACCACAATGAAAGCAGATCGCTGTCTGAGGTGTTAAGACAGCTTGCTGGTAGTGGACAGAAAGACACAAACACCCAATGATGTTGAAACACAGTCCAACCAATATACTCAAGGTCACTGAATGAGACAAAACCAACTCAAGCAAGGCCACGTCAACACTGACTATTAAAACTTTGAAGCCATGCATGTGCACTTCTTGCTTTAGTTCTGCTTGTTATTTCAACGTGACTTTTGAGATCCAACATATTAGGTTTTATGAGACCACACTGCTGTTAGTTCACATGTGCTGGTCTCAGGATGGAGAGCTTTCTTACTGGTGTTAGGAACCTGCTTTGGATGTTGTTCTTATTTCAGTCTTATCCTCTGTAGGCGGAGAAGTGTGCACGCCTAACACAGAAACTGATTAAGAGCAAGGTCTCAATTTAGTAGAATTGGATTTTCCTCTGTGTTGCAGCCCTGCCGGCTCTATTTTGGCATACAAAGCATGCTGTGTGCACCTTCCATACCGAATGTCCTTTTAATATAGTTACACTGGAAATACAAGTCGATCGGTAGCCTCTGCCTTTTATGGCAAACTTACATTTATGGTTTCCAGTTATGAAAAATTAATCCCGCTTGCTGCAGCCAATACAACCTGGATCTCAGCATGGCGTGAAAGGGTGTGTGTGCCTGCATACATGTGTTCATTCGTTTTTGCAAATGTGGGTGCGTATGCCTTCAATAACAACACAATCTTCTGTCTGTAGCTGAACGCACTGAGCCGAAGTTTGATGGTCTCATTCTACTGCATGTAAAAACAGAGGATCTGCAAACAGCTAAAGGTGTGGTGTCAATGTTTTTACCGTCATGTCCTATATAAAAAATTGCAAAACGTGGAACATCTTACATGAAAACCATGTGCTCCACACCTCCTCCTTACTCCTTCGCTCAGGTATGTGATTATCATGCAAACTGTCTTGGCCACATCTCTCCACTCCGTCGCATAAATTGAGCACAAGTCATAGTCTTTTCACGGTATCAGAGCATAAGCATGCGACAGCACCGAATTGTTAAAACAAAGGAAGGAAAGATTGGTTTCAGTCTCACCTCATTCTCTTTGATCTCATACTTGGATGAGTTCTTGCCCTGGCTTTTCCTCCTGAGCTTCTTCAGGTCTGTCTGAGAGCGTTCCAGGGTGTCCTGCTTCAGCTTGTGCTCCGACTGATAGCGCTTGAAGGTGGCCTACAGGATATGTTTGACAAGAGAGGCATAAGACAAGTGAAGAGAGGAGCTGACGAACAGATGAGCAGTTTTCATTAGAAAAATGTTCCTCAGAGGCACTGAAGCTGAAATAATCTCTCTGAAACAAACCAGATCTACTGTAAGAACCTGTTTTATTTATTATAACTGACAAATCTAAGCTTTGTATTCATGAAACAGGTTTGTATTATAACTTCTATAAGCAGGTGAAGGATAGCTTGGTGGATGCTTGCGCTGATGGAGTATGAGAGACGCCTGATTACACTTACATTCATGTACTTAACATCCATCTCTGTCTTCTTCTCCAGCTCGATAATAACCTCTCTGTGGAACCTCTTGAACTGCAGAAACAGAGAAAACACACACACCTCAAATTCATTGCAACACACATCCTCCTACAGTCTCATGGCTCAATGGCAACATTACGATAAGAGTGGAGTGACCTGGTAGAGTGTATGATAATGGGTTTCTGAGAGGATGAGGTGGATTCCACCTCCCAGAGATCGTTTATCAGGTTGTTATGGTTAAACTTTCCGCTCTTGTAGAGAAACGACATTCAGTTCAGGATAGTGACATGGAAACTCAGAGAGTGCTTGTGCTTATTTCTCAAGCTTTTCTTACTTCAGACTGAGTTGTGTTTCAGTTGTTGTTACATTTAAAGTGGTGACACTTGACTTCAGTTTACCTCCAGTCACTAGCAGGTATCTGAAGCATTTCACCCCGAGGCAGCAGGGTCAAGATTGACTCTTTGGCTTTTCCACTCTTGTCAAACCTTCCTTCACCCCTTGTTACAACAATTTCAAACTAAAATGAAAAGAATGAGCTCAAGAGGTTATAGAGGTTACATGTCCAGAAAGAACAGTATATATCAAATTGGAAATCTCTGTCTATTATGTGAAGATAAGTGTTGGTGGCCACAGAGAAGGAATGGCAATTTTACACTCCTACAGGCTCAACAGGTGAACACAAAATGATTTTAATGACATAATTGCAACACATTAAAGCTTTTGTCGCTTTTCATCCTTCAGATCCATTATGTTCTTCTCTTATTATGTTGCTTTCATTCTTCTGATTCAGGTCCAGAAAGAATGGAGCAAATATGAAGGGAACAACTTAAAGAGCTTAAAGAAGACAGGGTGTCCATTCAAAATCCATCCTGGCCATATTCAGTGTTTTTCGAATTGTTTTAACAAATCCCAACAGTGTGTTAGTCTTCCTCTTAATATTTTCTGACTTCCCTAAGATGTCTGTTGCTCTCACCCCCAAGACCATTCATTTGTACTGAAGACATAACTCTTTAAAAACAGGTAACAAATAGATACTTTCATTTTTATAAAATGTGAAAAAATGTCCTAAAACAGCTGGGCATTGTAGTTTTTTACCAAATCTTACTCAAACATTAGTTCATTGTGCATTTGTTTGGGGCTATTTTCAGTGGCAGATATGGCAGCAGGACGGTGTAGGGTCAAATAAATAAACTACAGTGCCCATGTTCATAGCAAAGAGTTTGGCTCATTTTTATGTTTTTGACAACAATGGAGGTCGATGGCTCAGAGGAATAAGATACACTATATCAGGCTTTGGCTACACAGGGTATGCTTTTTTGTGGGATCAATTCATTGTTGGTTTTGGTCTTTTTATGGTATTTGTTTGCAGTAAGAAAAAATTGAATATCACCAGATATACAGTATTTTAAGGCTACTCACGTTCTCTTCCAGTTCATTGTGGACCTTCCTGTGGGCCTCTGCAATCTCCATCAGAACCACACCTAGGAAGACAGCAGGCACAACGTTTGGTATTTCAGAGATCGTTACGAATAAAGAGGAACTTGTTGGTTTTGCATTCTCTACATGCATTCAAGAGGGGTTCAAGCTAATACTTGAATACATTTATTTGCTTTCTTGCTGAGCATTAGATATTTATATCACAGGAAATAGAGCAGCAATAGAGCAATTAAACCACTCCTGTTTTTACACTTCGGTATTTGAATGGATAAATTAAATGTGATATAAGGTGTTAATTAGTGAATGTTAGGAGTGCTGGTATGTGGCTTTGTTACCTTTGGACAGAGCCAGGCAAGCTGTTTCCAGCCTTTGTGCTATTTATGCTAAGGTAACTGGCGGTAGCTTCATATTCTCCCTCATTCCTCATCTAACTCCTGGCAAGAAAGTGACTACGTGAATTTCTCAAAGTGGCGAACTTTTCCTTTAAGGGAGGGAGGTAGGTGACAGAGAGCATTTGGAAACCAGAAACCAAAAATCCAAAAGCAGTTATACACTGCAAGATGCATGTTCAGGAAGAGATTTCATTTATAATTAATTTGTAAAAAAGAACCATCAACAAAAAACACATTTCCTGTATAAATGTAACCACGTTTTCAATCAAGTCTTGTATACATCTTTACAGCCCATATTTTACAGATGACTTATCTCCTTTCAATATTTGAACAGCTGTCAATAAGTAATCTCTATGAATCATTCTGGTATTGTGCCGTCAGATACAGAACAGTCTCCATTCACAGACAGGCTACAGCGTAGATAGAGCAGCATATGACATGAGACAATGGGAGTGAGTCAATACTGTAAACAGAAGTGGACAATCGTAGCTAAGCAGTTTATAGTGCTACCTCTATCACAATGGAGTGAAATCTAGACTCAAGGTTTACTATAGGACACGGTGTTCTGGTGAAACCTGTAGAAGCAGTATGGGACATCACATCTGGACATGTGACAGTGTCACTGTGAGGGAAAGAGCAACAATTTCCACACCGTTAGAAGAAAGTAAAGAAAGAACGGTGTCGGGTGCACTTTGTGATTTTTAGGTGAAAATCTTTAAAAGTTGCCCATGTCAGCGCACGCCTCCTAAATGCTCACAGGCTACACATTTGACCCAACACCTGACATTCCTCCCTGGACGCCTCCACTCAGAGCAAACAAACGTAATGACCCGCTGATACAGAACTGCACTTCTGTGATGCAGCAGGCAGCGGCCAGCTACAACAACATTGCCCTCTGAAGGTCATCAGAACATACTGGTAAATGCGGCCTTTGTGCTTCGACAGGGAGGGGTGGCGCTGGACTCAGGGGCTATTTGTACAGCCCCAACAACAGAGTGGCCGGGAGGGGGTTGTAAGAGCCCGTTGTACACCTGCAGGTTTCACCTTTGGGGTTAGCAAGGTGTGAAAGCCTGCCCGGGGGGGGGGTAAATGCTACAGAAAGTTATCACATCTTGGTATGGCCTGTATGGTGAATCACGACAGTGAATTGGAGTTGAGAGAATTAATGCTTATAGGCTTTCTCTCCATGGGAATAAAGTGAGAGAGCTGAGGTGTAAAACTAAAAGTAAAAATGGATTATCTCAAGCTAAAGTGTGAATAAAAACAACTATGGAAAAGAAGTAACAGGCTACACAAAGTTTTTAGCATCTACAGGGCTGAAGTGGACTACTATTCAAGTTCACCACCTTCAAAGAACAACCACAACACAGGGTCAAATCATCTTATCTCCTATTTCCATCTGCCCTTCGTGATTTGTTCTGTTTTGAGGATTAGAAGTACCAAGACAATCTCACCTCAGCAATTTCAAGTATACTATAAGGCTGTGTTCACATGGATTTGTACGCAGGTTGGTGCAGGGTTGATAAAAGGACACCATCCATGATTCACCCATATGACTTGTGATTCATCATTATGATCCTATTCTCTCCTCCACTTCCTCATCCAACGCTCAAATTTACTAAAGTGCACTGTGATTGTAATCCAACACATGTAGTTTGATAGTCTGACCAGAGGGTTTAAACATCCCTAACCCACCTGTGCTGTCGACCATTGGTCACATTGAAGGCTTACAAGACATTTGTTTTGGTGTTAGTAATAAATAAGTTAGTAATTAATTTCATTGCGACTGCGTTAAATGCCTGTTTTATTACATTGCTGATAGGACGCAGAGCAACGCCTTTGACATTCTCAACAGGTGATGCCATTTATGAGCTGGGAGTGCCCTGTGCCAACACAAACCCTGCCTATTTGGTGTTCCACACGGAAGCCGTACAAAATGAGATGACGATGGCAGGGCAAACACTTGCAGCTCACCTGTTAACACCTCTCCCTCTGGCTCACCTTTATTTCACCACTTAATCTAACTTGCAGCCCTTCCTCTACGGTGTTTCTTCCTGTATCCAAGTGAAAGCAACATCTGTGTTGAAACTGAACTCGGGAGGTGGTCGTTGGTCATCGCCTTGTAGCAACGTTTCGTCACCGAGATGCATCACTGGGCTTGTCCACGCAGGCTTACAGTGTATGTGCATGATGACATGAGGCCACCTCCTATGTGACTCAGGATCAAATGGTATCTCAATTATACACATTCCAGTGCTGGTGGGGTGAGAAACTGTTGCTAAAGATGAGCTACTCCCATCATGTTATCATGATGATGTCACTGTGATCAAAGCTAAATCCACTGTGGTAGAAACACATGTAGAGGTGGCTGCGGTTAAACTCCCTTTTGATCTCAGTGTTCATTATGACACAGGCTGTTCCAAAAGAATTCAGATCTTAGTAACTCTTCTGTCATCCATTGTGTGGTAAATTAATATTCTGTGACCTGATGGGAAAATCGCAATCATCAAAAAAAAAAACTTTTATGATTTTCACCTTGTTGAACCAAACCAACCAAGTCTTGCTAGGTCTTAGCACACCTTTCCACAACGTACAACCAAACATAACCAACCAAACATGCAAACTAAAGACATGGCTTCATTGATTACTTCTTAAAGTTGACATTTGGGAGATTGCATACTAGGTTTGCAAGTAACTAACTGTTTTCATTATCATTATCAATTAATCTGCCAATTGCTTTTTCAGTTAATCAGTTAATCCCCTGGTCTATAGAATGTCAAAAGAAATGGTGAAAAATAAGCATCACAGCTTCACGGAGCCGAAGGTGACATCTTCAAATGTCTTTTTTCGTTGAACCAAAAGTCCAATATCATATTTACAACAATATATGACAAAGAAATGTATAAAATCTTCATATTTGGAAAGCTGGAACCAGAGAAAATATGGCATTTAATCACTACTTTATCTTTAAAATGACCTAAACAATGAATCAGTTATCAAAGTAGACACTATTAATTGACTAATAATATCAGCTCTATTGCATACACTGAATTCGATAGTGCTTAGAGAACTTTGGACAGCACTCTACAGTCATTATTATCAATCTCGTATGCCATCTTGAATATTGATCAACAGTTTATTATACTAATGATGATCAAAAGCGACCTTTTATGGTTTGTATTAATTTATTATTGATAGTGATTTGAGCGCCTACTGCGATTCAGCACGTTTACTGTGTTTACTGCAGCTCTATAGCTGTGACAGCTTCCTTAACACGGAGCAATGACCTGCCATTACACACAGCACGTAATATAATTTATTATTAGAACACCTAAAACTAACTGCAGCCCCGGCGAGCACCAACAATAAATCTCTATTTACAACCTCAAATAACCTTAAAAACTGCATGTGTGCTTAATATGTTCTTTAAGTGAAGAGAAGATAAAGAACAAGCTGGTCTAAAGGTTTTAAAGACAGTGACTTCCACTAAATACTGGCTGAAATCTATAATAGCAGATAAACGACTTCAGACGGCGAGAAAAGGAAGGAGCGGTCAAGAAGAATCATGGGATATTTTTGAGTAAGAACTGAAGTGTGACAAGGTTTTTGATGATCCAACATCATGGTTTATTGAGTGGTGAGCGAGTCTCTGGTCTCTTGGAGGAAACTCCCAGTGTACTGGAGGGCCTTTAGTTTAAAGGTGGATGCAGGATGAGGGTGTTTGAGGTCTGGGGTCATTAGGGTGCTGTGGAGTGTGATGAGAGGAGTCATAACTGACTGAACAATGGGTGGACTCTTGGAAAACAACCTCCACCCTCCTCTATTTTGCTTGTTTTCAACAGTGTATGCCTGGTTTGGAAAAAAAATCTGTGTGTGTGTGTGTGTGTGACCCTGATATTTAAGTGGACCAGATACATCCAGCTAATTGTCCTCGGCGGTTGCCCATATTTCAGGTTTCAAAGAAATAGTTAAACATTTTGGGAGCCCGTAGACAGTTAGCTTAAGTTAGCATAAGTCCTGGAAGAAGGCGGACACAGCTAACTGACTTGGTCCAAGCACAAAAAAATGAATCGGACTAATTTTCAACAGACAAACTCTCTATATTGTGTTAAGCACTTTGTGCATTTCATATCTTTGTTGTAAAGCACTTTGAACTGCATTTCTTGTATGAAAGGTGCTATATAAATAAAGTATTATTATAAAATATTATTATTATTATTATTATTATTATATGCAATGCTAAGATAAGCAAATGGTCTCCTGTCTGTAGCTTCAAATTGAACAGGCATGAGAGTGGCATCAGTCATCTTATCTATCTCTTGGCAAGAAAGCAAATAAGTGTCTTTTCTCACATGTCGAGCTTTTCCTCTAATGGAGAATGTTGCATGCTGATTAGCCTACGGTGGGCACAGAATGTCACACACACCATCTGAAGTTCTGAGAATGAGATTTTTTCAAAATGTACAGACATTTTTAAACACTTTTTAACACGACAGGTCCAAGTAAATCACTATTAGGAGTCTAAACAAGCAAACATATTCCTAGTTGGTCAAAATATATACTTTCTATATATATATTTTTCTACACGTTATTCATGGTGGAGACATGCATTGTTATTAATGGTGAGCCTGTTCTTCTCCATGTGAATTCACCACCAGGAAAAAATTTTGCATGAGACAAATAATTTTGAGCCAGGACAGAAGACTTGGCTCCAGGTGTTCTCAGAGACAAAATATAACGCAGGGAGGAAAATAAATAGAAGTGTACCATCACTGAATTTTGAGAACCAAAAATCTGCTTCTGGTGAAGTTGTGTCTGTATTTAAAAGATAAAATTGCCCATCATGTACTGATGATACAGGCAATACTGTGCTTCCTGTCTAGGGAGTAAAATAGCCAGATGTTGTCACAAACTCTTATTACCCATAACACCAACCTCCCTCCAGATGAAATTTCTCCTCTCAAAAGCCAAAACCTGTTACAGAAGCTATCGGCCCACTTGATATCGGTCTCACCCTCCTGAAACCTCATTCTCTGGGGAGATAAAAATTCGCTCTAAATTCGCTGGCTGACATTACCATTTTTCTCATGCTGACTGTACTTGAATATTTCCAAAAACAACTGAGGCGTGACAAACAGCGCAGAGAAAAGGTGGAAGGGGTGGGGATCGTGCTATTCTTTCTCCTGTAACATTTTCAGTCCCTCACTACCTGCTGATTTTCAGATAGAGAGTGGCAACTCCCTGTGGAGTCCAGTCATGGGCTAATGCACAGGAAGTTTCCAATTGTGCACCCACCGAAAACTATGACTTTTAAATATACACAGTGATATAAGGCACACCAGACGCACTACCATTTTATAGGTGAATGACAACATAAAGAAACTTGTAGACTAAACTCGCTGAACATTGGTCTAAGAACCTAATGGCAAATACATTTATCTTCCATTTTCCCAAATTTTCTTGAGACAGTTGCTTTAAAAAACACAAACAACATCATTAGGCGACCTGACAGAGAGAGTGGAATGAGTGGACAAGCAGGAAACAACAAACACGTCTTCTATTATATATATGTATACATATATTTTATGGAAAATATGTATGCATTGAATCTATCAAGGTGTTTTCTTCTTTCAAAAATTACATAGTACTACTTCAAGGTACATTTTTAAACTTTCTCAAATATTGGGAGCAACTCGTAGTAGTTAGCATTGTAAGCAGCCCATTCAATCGTCAGCTGGAAGAGCTGGCACAGGACGATTATTAGAAGTGGGTCCAGTTATCAAGACGTTATCAGAAATTCTTCAAGTAACTGATGAAGTGCAAATTTTCCCTATGAGGTATGCGGTTGTTGTTGCTTTTAAATCAAAGAAAAAGGAGCTCAAACAGCAGAGGAATACTGACACAAGTTATAGGCTTTCACTCATATGTTCATACTCTTTCAGCTTTCGTTGTGACATTTGACTAAAAGTCTTTACGGGTGCTATTATTATTACGGGTGCACTTTAACCTCCATTATAGCATCAATCTGAAAGAGAAAATGTGGACAAACTGTAATCCAGGAGCAGCACGGTATGCAGAGAAAGCCTTAGGTAACTTTCTGCAAATACCTGCCAACCACTGTGACGCAAATGCTTTTTACACCAAACCATTTACCAAGGGCGGAAAAGAGAATAAAAACAATCACTTCAGACAAAATAAATCCTTACATGTATCTGATTGGAGAGTTGCAGTATATATTTGGGCTGTCATTCTTGACAGTGGTGCAATGTAAATGCTAAATTCTTTGGCTCTTACGCCTAAATCACATCCTAATAAACATCCTACTGTCCGAGAAAATCCTCTAGAAGCATTTCCACCTGTGTTTAACTCTGTCTTATGGTTTTTTGACTGGCGGTCAGTTTGGTGAGGCAGACGGAGGAAGCGGGGATGAGGAGGATCAGTGGTGGGAAGACACTCTCCTCTGTCTATCTGTTTGTTCAGAGTGTTTGCTGCTCTGCTCGCTGCAGTGTGTGAGAGAATTCGCGCCGTCTCACTGTCGCCTATTCCAGGCAACAAGGGATGGATTCTTATGACAGGGGTCACATTCTCTGCTGGCGTTCATTGTTACTGTTTTTGCTATAAGGTAAGATTGCAACGAGTGCACATTTATTGACCAAAGAGGCTTCACTTTGGAAATGCAGCGATCGATGTTAGAGCGTTCCAAACTTTCCAAATGTTCAAAAGATAAAATGGTGGCGCATCCAGTGAAGCTTCACCGCGTTGTTTTTGGCACGCAGTGAAAATGTCACCGGCCAACCACATAACATGAACATACATTTAATGAAGCGAAGAAGTGTTTGACATTGTTAACTGACAGGTGCGGCCTGACAAACTCGATCAACATTGCGTAACAGCAGAGTGCGGAGATCGTCTCCAATCACAGAAATGTTTCACTGCACCCTGCAAGACCGATAGAAATAATAACGTCTTAATTTCAAAATTGTTGCAGAGAGGAGATTTCTATTTGTGGTGCCAATTTGCAGGGATATCATTCATTTTACTTATACTGCCGGGCATCATGATGGGTGATGAAAAAGCTTATTTTTAACATCAAAAATCAAAGCTGTGTAACAATATACCAAAGTTGGCTCAGTTTACAGTTTATTCTAGCAGGTTTTATAAGGTTGGACAAGAAAAGACAGCATATTTTTCTGAGTGAAAGGGGAAAGATGATATCTGGAAGTCTGGATATCTTTGGCAAGGCTGTCCATTTAGTATTATGAAATTTATTTTTCATGGTTCCATTTTCAGACATTGACACTGCTGTGATGTTCTATGCTGCCTTGGTGTTTTACTAATGTACTTATTCCTTTTTTTAAATTTTTTACCAAATGTGACAGACACACCTAATCCCGTCTCTTTCACACGGTGACAGCTCTGTGAAAACCACCTCACCTAGTATGACATGTCATCGTATTTCGTTTATGACTCCAAAGAAATGCAAATGCCATCTAAAAAATGGAACTTAGTCAAAAAATAAATCTACTTTGATTTTATAAACAATTTATAAACCCTCGCATTAAGGAGTGACGTAACAGAAAACTTGATCAATCGTAATTGCATGGAATTAGGACCCATGGACAAAATAGGCTAGCTCCAAATTTTTAGCACTAATAGCATAATTGGACATGAGTCACAGGATGGTTGAAAAACAAACTGTGCAAGCTTGACGGCAGCCTCAGAGAAGAGATAGAGGACAGTAAGCACTTCAATCAAAGCAAGAGGTAGACAGCAGATAATTATGAAATTTGGCTGCTGCTGCTGTGCCACGAGGGTTCAACCAGATGTTTGCATAATTGACTCGCATTTGGGATGATGTTTGCATGGAGGCAAAACATGTCACCGTGATGGAGTCGCACAGAAACAGCATTTTGACGGTGTCCAACGCTCATTATTCGACAGGATGTTAGGGTGAAAAAGGGGTGGTGGTGTAAGTGAAGTCATCCTTTCGTGGTGACCTTAAAGAATCAATTCAACATTTGGGAAATACACTTATTGGCTTTTTTGCCAACTGTTAGATGAGAAGATCAATGCCACTCTCGTGTCTGTACAGTAAATATAAGGCTACAGCCAGCAGCCGGTTACCTTAGCTTAGCATAAAGACTGTAAACAAGTGCTGTAGCCTGGCTGGCTTTGTCCAAGGTAACAAATTCTGCCTACCAGCTCCTCTAAATCTCACTAATTACCACGTTATATTGCCTTTGTTTAATCTGTAGGAAACGACACATTGTGGTATTAAGGGGGGTTATTTCTTGGCCAGGAGCTGTGAATATCTAAGTCTTGTCAACACTGTGAGGTTGCCAAGTAACCTTCAGGAAGTCAACGCTCCTGGCCAAGAAATAGTTGAGCACATAACTCACGTAACAAGCACAAAATGTTTGTTTGTTTAAAGTTTTTACGCTTTGGGTTTTGTATAAAATGAGATATGATGTGTTAATTAGTGAGCTTTAGAAGTAACGGCAGGTGGATGGTGTTACCTTCGGAGCTAAGTCAGGCTAACTGGCTGCTAACTACTGTACAGTCGTGAGAATGGTATCGTGCTTCTCATCTAACTCTCGGCAAGAAAGTGAATAAGTGTATTTCCCAAAATGTCAAATTATTCCTTTAAGTACATTTCCACAGAAAAAACATTATTTTTTTCAAGCTCTAGCTTCACCACAGAGACATTCGGACATGGATATCAGGCAGACCTCCTTGAGCGTATCTCACTGTAGGCAGATGCAACCTGGACTAGCATGAAACTCACCAAGGTCTCTGGAGACTGGAGACACGATCGCGTTCTCTCCGACCTTTGAGACGGCATCAAAATAGGTCTTTCCTGCAAGAGTCATCGCTGCGTAGGGGAGACAGACACACATCATCACGTTTATGGCTGGGGGAAAAAGGAACTTGCTGCATTATCTTGTGTTCTGGTGAAACTTTACTCAAACCAAACCCTTTGATTGAGGTTCACTGTGGCCAAATGCAAAGTTCACATTAAGACTTATAGATCATTAGGTGCCATCGCTCTCTTGTCCTGTGTGAGGGTGAAAGCTGTGTTGTACCTGTGACTGATTTCTCATAGTTCTTCCCGAGGTTGACCAGGTTCCTCAGGCCTGGGTTGAACTGATCCATCACAATCTGGGACAAAGAGCAGAGATGAGTCGAGAAGCGTTGAGAAGAAAAGCAGCAAGCAAAACTGCTCCTTTCCGGACCTAATTATACACTTTCACACACTTCTTTCATTTTCCCTTTTGCTTACTCACAAACATCTCTAATTGTTTTATTCCATTTTTTTTTAAGGGCTTGCCGAGAGTAATAAAACCCATGAGGCTATATTTTTGTGGGAGTGGGTGGAGAAGAAAAATGCATGAAAACAAGTGTTTGTGCTTCTGCTCTAAAAATATCACCATGTGAGAACAATAAAACGTTCAATCTTTAACTTGACCCCTTGCGCATGTTTTACAACTCCCTCAAAAGACAGAAGTCCCACACAAAAGTCACAGCTATTTGCGGCATGAACCTCATCACTCTCACCCCCCCTCCCCCCTCTTCTCTCTCTCTCTCTCTCTCTCTCTCTCTATTGAAATGTCTCAACAATCCTGCGCTGTTCACCTCCCTGTCTCTATTCCCCTGGCACACCCTCAGCAGAACAATGAAGGGGCAGGTAGGACGTCACATGAAGAAAAGAGCAGAGCAGAGGAGGGAGAAAAAATGGAAACAGGTTTTATTTTCTCTCTCTCCCAGCTGAAACTGTGGCAAACTGTAAACTACAGGTATGACTCTCTCTCTCTCTCTCTCGCTCACTCTCTCACACACACACAGAGTTTTATTGCTAAACCAGGAAGGACATTCCACTGAAAACACAACATTTAACCGTAACTCTCCTATAAGACAAATCAAACTAGCCCCAATAACGACCTTTTAGACATTGAAGACAGAAACAGAAATACAGCCCCACACACTTAGAGACACTCACCTGCTTATCACGTGTGAGAGGCATCAGTGTAATCTTGATTAGATTAATCTAGGCTGACTAAGCCAGATTGATCCCATGATTAAATGGCTATTGATCAAATCGCTTAATAATAATGTGTGTCCCTCGATTGACTTTTTCTGTAGTTGTTGGACTTTACATGCTGTTATTATTACAAAAATCTTCCCTTGTAAACAGCAACAGAAAGTTTTGGTTGCTCAATCAATTTGTTTTTTACACAGTGTGAAAGCAAAAATAATGGCTCCTTTATACAAAAGATGGTAAATGAGAGGAAAACCCCCATATAACATGATACAGTTCCAAAAAAAGCAAAGCACAGGCGCACTATCACTCTCTGTTGTTATCTCTGTCAGGGTTAAAATGCAACAAACCTGAAAAACTATGAAAAGGTGTGGGGGGGGGGGGGGGGGGGGGGGGGGGGGGGGGGGGGGGGGGGGGGG
>JAVQJF010072269.1:0-25855 GCA_036023855.1 Gadopsis marmoratus
TCTGGCATTAGAAAATCAGTCAGCACTACTATTTTATTAGTCACCCAGCTGTTGAACTACCTGCCAGAAAATAAGTTTACAAGGGGGGGAAGTATTTTACATGTAGTAAACAGTAAATAAAAACTCATAAGTGCATATTACCATAACAATTGCTCCATGAATCAGAATTTAAATTTAGAAGCCAGTTGTTTATTATTAATTGGATGTCAATTGGAACTGTCTATCTGACCAGTTATTGTCTCTGCAGTGTTTATATTGGATGTTTTGTGGTTGCATTGGCTATTATATGCATGACAAAACAATTTTGTGTGTTGAATTTAAAATTACAATGAGCAAGAAAAGCAGCTTTTGTGCAACAAGTGTGGAATTTAGGACGGTTTGGAGTTTGGGAAATGCTAACAAAACATTTTAGAAACATGTTACTGGGTGATGATAAGACTGCTAACCTGCTGAATTGTGAAAATAGTCTGATCTTCTTGACATCAATTATGTGTGTCCTGATTGTACATCATCTATATTTGTTCCCTTTTATCAACACTGATACATTAGATTCTCTGTCGAAATAGATTGTTAGAATGAGTTGTAGTAAAGCTGGTGCTTCTATAAAGCTGAATCTATTAGGAAGCCAACAGCCCTTGAGATGCTTTAATGTTAGGCTTTTAAAAGTTTGGTCTTTCTAGTGTTTAATAAGTTCTAATCTGTGAAGTGATCTGTAGTCAGTGCTGCAGTGCATGCGAGGGTGAGCATTTTTTTACAATGACTGTTTGTTTCCTCTGTCGTTTCTTTCCAGAAAACTATGAATCATCTCCTGCAGATCCATCCCAACTCATCCAACAGAGCTCGTCATCGTAAGTGACTTTTCAAAAGGACGGGTTTTTTCTTTTGTGCTATAATTTCAAAATAAGATAATATATTTTAAAGAAAATTTTTGATCTCATGCAGTTTAATCAAAACAATGAGGCAGCGGGTTACAGTATAATTTTTTTCTTTATCAATTAATCTGCAGGTTATTTTATCAAATCATTTGATTTGCAAACATGACTAAAACAGTTAACTAATTAATAAATCAACAATGCATTGTAGCTCTAATTTTCAGAAAAAAACATTTGTAGAATTGACAGATTGCAAGTCAATAAACCAAATTGAAACATTTCATTGGTTTCTTCCTCACACATAATGTTTGCCAAACACACTGTTTAGCAGCACAGCCTGGTCATGTGGACCACAAAGTTTTTTTTAATTATAAATGTAAAACTACTATGTCACATTATTGACATAGAAGGTTCTGGTTCTGCTTGATGTTTCTGCCTGTTAAAAGGCAGATAGATAGATAGATTCAGTCTAGACCTGCTCTATATTGGCATGTCCTATGAGATAATTTTGTTATGATATGGTGCTATATAAATAAACTGAATTGAATTCAAATTTGTGTGTGTGCGTGTTAGTTTATTTGAAGCAGCACATTCCGGAGGGGTAGAGTCCGCCAGCTCCAGCGACTCAGAGAGTAGCTCAAGATCAGAGTCAGACAGTGAAAGCACCACGGAGGAGCCACCTCAACCCCCAGTGACCCTCTCTGTCAAAACTGAGGTAAATTGCTGCTTGTCCTTTTTTGTGAATACATATTCAATAAAGGACACACAAACATGCAATCTCTGTTTCTTGGCCCATTTCCTGTTCCTCATTCTTTAAAATCTTTTGAAACCTTTCTTTTTATAGCCTGATGCTCCAGCAGTGACCCGTGGTGATTGGCAGTTGGGGAACTGGATCAGGTCCAGCCAGCAGAACTCCAGCACTGAAAGTCAAAGCGGTGCACATGTCTCTGAGAGTCCTGCCCACAAACAGCCACCGCCCACTCAAAGCTCCAAGCAGTCCAGTGTAGAGGTGGTCGACCCCACCAGGGAGTCTAAAGCTCACCTTTCTTCTAACCCAAAAGAGATCACTGATAAGCTCGCAAAACCCCAGCAGCACAGTGAAAGCCCTCAGGACAAATGCAACCAGCAAAGTAGCCAAAAAACACCCTCTGCTGATTTGAACTGCTGTAGCAGTTCCAGAAAACTCTCACTCAACGCTCACTCCTCAAACTCAACGAAGGCAGGATGCTCAGATCTCACTGAAGCAACTTTTGGTGTGAAGTGTGAGGAAGTTGTAGCCACACGAGACAAAGACCCCTGTTTCACAGACCGACCTAAGGTGAAGACGAAAACAGGACATGGCAAGAAAAGCAAGGGCAGCAGTGACACTAAAAGGGACAGTAAGAGGACTTGTAAACAAATGTCACTTGACAAGCGGAAGGCTGGATCAGAGCCTGAAGTCAAGCTGGCCCTGCATCATCATTGTCCATCGTGTGGTGTGCGATATCCTAATCCTTGCTCCTGCCCCACCCAAAGTCCTGCTCAGTCGGACCAGCTGTCTCCTGCCCCACCAGTCAAAATCAGTTGTAGCAAACCAAAGTCAGAGACTATCTGCCAGAAGGGCACCAAGATTCCTCACAAGACGACCGGTAAGCACTCTGAGAAGACTGCGCATACAGCCAAGAGTTCTCGGGGCCCCCACAGGCCTCCTAGATCCCTGATGGTGAAGATTGATCTAAGTCTGCTCTCAAGAGTTCCCCAGACCTCTGGCAACCACCAGGAGAAACCCAGCAATGCAAAGAGATCAGCACTGGTTACAGAGCAAGATGGAGGGTGCAGTGATGCTTCCACAACACACAAAGTCACCAAAACCAGCAAAAAGAGTGTACATAAAAATGTGAGAAATATGAGGGTCTGAGGTCACTCTAGTTAGCATGCATGTACATAAGGAAAGTGTGTTTTTATTTAATGTGTGATTTGTTGTCTTGTAGGCTGAGATAGATGATACAACTGTTCCCAGGAAGAAACCAAGGCTGGAAAACAAGAATACCTCTTCAAGTCATGCTTCTGTGAAACTTGTGTAGGTCCCCTAAATCGGAGGCATCCCATACTTGTCGATGCCAAAAATAACATTAACATATTTTAAATGGTGTGTGTGTGAGTCAGTTCAGTCCAGTCAGATCACACTCGCGCTCTCATCTTGTCACTGATAGACGTTCCAGCAATTCAACAGGGGACCTGGAGCAAAAGAAGGCCAAGAAAAATCCCGTTCCTCTGCAGCAGCCTCTGACAGCCAAAGACACTGCGAAAGAGTCAAAGTTGCACAAACGCACTTCTGGGGAGACCCAAGGGTCCAGTAAGGAGGCTGTAAAGAGCAAAGAGTCCTGCAAGCGCACAAAGAGCAGTGGAAAGCACACAGAGCAGCCACGCTTCGAAAAGGTGACTGTCAGGATATAAGCACCTAGCTTATATTTAGTGCTTTGCTTCTTTTCCCTATACAAGCTTCTGCAAGTTCTCATAATTTTAGTGATTGTAGGCCTATTAATTACATGGAAAAAGGAATCCATTCAATTTTTAACCAAACATCTGTCCTACAATCCTAGCAGAAGCCCCCCTCCGTCTCATCATCTTCACAGCCCACCAGGGAAGCTTTCACCAACAGGCCATTGCTCAGATTTGAGAACAGGTAAACAATAACAATAACCTAAACCTATCTGCTGAGCTGTTAAGTTGTCCTAAAAGCCAGTCTGTGTCTGGACCTAGCTGGACTTTCTCCCCAAAATGCGATATTTCCTCTATTTCTAGACTTAATCTGTTTGTGTCAGTTTTCCCGTTGGGGAAGAAAATTTACAGAACACAAGACGGTTCTGAGATCATACCCACAGACAGTGTTGGTTTTAACGGTGAACCAAGACCTTTGAAAATTACGTTACCCAGGTAATGGGAGCTCATATTTTTACCGCTGACTAGCTTTTGAGGACAGCAGGAGAGCTGTCCTAACATCTTGTATTTCAGTATCGCACAAATCATTTTAGACCAATTTTCCACACTGAGATGCTTTCAAAATATAAGCCCAGGTCTTTTTTTGTTTTTTTTTTCCTGTATTGCCGCCGTCTACTCTTTCAGTAACTAAACTCTTAACTTTGACTCAGGCTCAAGACAGCACTAGTGTTACACATGTGTACAAGCATGGAGGCCACTGCTGTTCTCCAGATGCCAACTCAACCATAATTATGCATTTTCAACACAATTTAATGTTTGTCTTTTTGTTTTGTTTTTTAAATGTTAAATACATGAAATGTAGCCCAATTTCAATCCAACCTACAATGTCATAAATGTTCACTGTTAAAAATGACCCATTTTGGTAGGAAAGCCGACAAATCTTGTGGGTTGATAGGATTTTAGGGATTGCAAAGACGATGAGAGTGGTGAGACGGCTGAGAGATTTCATTCATTCAGTTATGTCGACAGCTTTTTCGTAAAAGCTGAAATTGTTATAGGTACAGCTTGAACGATGCTTATTTTTTAAATAAATGTAATTCCTTCCTAAGTTTATTTTTCAGGAACTGATTAATAAGACATATTTTTGGATACAGCTCTTCATATTCATGTAGCCAATTAAAGCCAAGGCTTTAGTAACTGGGTTTCACTGGTTTACACTGGTGCTAAAAAATGGATGTTCACCTGATTTTTGAAATCAGGTGCTTTCAGTAATTATTGCTCAGAATACGCTGTTGGTGCAAGTCAGTAAGTTTTGTGATGGGCAAAACAGAACAGCAGTTCTTTGTTACTGAAGGAATTATTTGTATCAATGATTATTGTGTTATGAAGTGTTCGTTGTATGTTGTTGTTACTCATCTAATAAAGCTCCTTTCACCTGTAGGCAGCATCCAGTGAAGCATTACATAAAGGAGGCCAAAAAACTGAAGCACAAAGCAGATGCAGAGGTAAGTTTCCCTTTTTGTTTGTTTTGAGTTAATTCACTAAAATGACTGCAGTCTGCCCAGCAATACAAGTAACCTTTTAACCAATTACATTTTATTTTTTAATTTTTTTTACACTTTCTGTAGTCAGATAAGCTCAGTAAAGCTTTCAACTACCTGGATGCAGCCATGTACTTCGTTGAGAGTGGCATTGCCATGGAAAAAGATCCACAGATTTCAATGTCTTCCTACACTATGTTTGCAGAGACGGTAGAACTGCTCAAGTACGAATCCACTTTAATCATAGATTACCCGCAATATAAGTAATTTTTTGTAATTATAAGTTGCATGGAGGCTATGTCTGAAGTTTTTTTTTATTTATTTTTTTTGTTAAATTCGAATTCAAATCTAAATTTATATTCAAGGTTTTGACTCCAAAATTGAATTTGATTCATGCATTAGTTTTACTGCCACATTCTCCACTCTCACAGGTTTGTCCTGAAACTTAAAAACTCAGTGGACCCCTCTGCTCCACCCTCAGAAAAGGACTTTTTAGCTTTATGGTAAGGTGTAGATGATACTTTATGTGCCGTTTATCCACACACCACAATGTCTAATGAGATATAACATTACTGGTTATGGTTTGTCTCTTGTTTTTAGCTTTGTTTTTAAGCTTTCCACTGTCTATGTTTTGGTCCTTGGCAGCATTAAGCGACTTTCAATTTGAATTCTCGTTTGTCGTCATTCATTAATGTCAGAGATGTTTATTTAATGATCCAATGTCATTCTGAAGGCTGTAGTATGTGGTGCTGTAGAATTGTAAAACATTTATATTGAAAAGTTGATAAAATGTTAGAAACAACAGCATCATGTATGTGCAAGATAACTCTGCTAGTTAGTAGATGTGTGGCACTAGATGAGCAGTAGATGTAATTTATTATAATGTCTATTACTGCTTCTGCTAATCAAAGATTAGTGGAGGAAAGTAGATTGGATTTATGATATACAGTTAGCTTTATTATTTAATCTCTGTTGGGTAGAAACAATTGGCCTTTCTTACTGAAAACATGCATAGAGGAAGCTCCACATTTTTAAATAACATAAGAAAGCTAAAATAAATGACATTTTTCATAAGTTGACAATAAATCATTGGCTTTGTATTTCAAGAAGATCATATGTAACGTGTTTCCACATAAATCTTTATATATGTATCCATTGTCAATGAAAAACTAGTCTTCCATGGCCTCATGTGTTGCTCTTAACATTAGATTATGTTAGGTTTTATAAGCTGTAATAATTTTGTACTTTGCACAAGATCAGTTTTTGCAAAGACTGCAATCAAGGTGCTCAATCGGCAAAACAAATTGTTCACTAGTCTGTTCTTTGTTTTCTTTAATGAATCATGAGTGTTATGAATAATTCAATAACATTTAATTGTCTTGTAGTTTGAAGTGCCAGTCTCTCCTGCAGATGGTCATGTTTCGCCACAAACACAAAACTGCACTCAAGTATTCAAAGACCCTCACTGATCACTTCAATGTAAGTATTAACGTATTACCATAACTCCTCATTTCCAGTGTTATTATTTGAGTCCAATTAACATAGTTTAATCAATCAAGTAGTTATTAATTTGTAAGTAATCTAATAAACTTTGAACCTCTTTCAGAACTCTGCTCAGACGACACATGATGTGTCAAAGTAAGTAATCTAGTTTTCATGTTGCGTTCACTCTTTGGACATATTGCACTGAGCTGTCAGAGGTGTAGCACATAAAAAAATTTTTTTTTTACCCATCTCCTTTTAGAGTCACACACACCCCGTCCCCCAACATGCCATCTCCAGCCAACACATCCGGTCCTGGCTCCAACCACAGTGGCAGTGGGTTGGTCGTGGACCCTGTTGGCAGCACCGTGGCGGTTCCCCAGGCCATTGAACAAGTGGCATTCACCTATGTCAACATCACTACATTATTCTTGAGCGCTCATGACATCTGGGAGCAGGCAGAGGAGCTGGCACAAAAAGGCAGCGGTAAGAAAAGATGCAAATGGGAGCAATCTTCTAAATCAAAATATGTTCTAAGGCTGAAACCTACATGAATCTGAAAAGCTCCTTGATATTTGTAGTGACCCAGGCTTAAAATGTAACAATTCCATTTTATTCCACAAGTTAAGAGAAAAGCCATAAGATAAAAATTTGTTTTAGGGAGAGATTTAAAAGCAGATACTCCAGAACCTGAACACTCCAGGCCTGGTCACCCTTAGTGACAAGACTAGATTGTGGAACCATTAGTAGGGAGCTTGCAGATCACAGATACAATAAAGCAGGACTGCAATACTAATTCAAGCCAGAAGGCCAATTGCTAATCCAGCTGATGATTTTTGTGATGTTTTAATGTATTTCATTTTTGTGTATGTTTTTAGGTATACTGACAGAGCTGGACACTGTTCTGGGCCCACTGAGCCTGACATCAAGTATGAGCTCTATGGTCCGTTATACGAGACAGGGTGTCCACTGGCTGAGGCTGGACAGCCAAAAGGTAAAGTGACCAACAACCAGCTGCCGTTCCTGGACCTGAACTGTCCCTCAGGCTTGTGCCAGTTGTCTCTTTCTTTTACTTCAGATGGACATTAACTCATCTCATCAAAAAGGTAGACACAAAATGTCATCTCATGTTTGTTCTTAATGATATGGAATTTCCCAGCAAGGATACCACACTGATATTGCACTTGTTATTGTTTTCCCTCGTGTCCACTTTGGTTTTTTTCCCCTCCCTCCCCCACCTCTGTGGCACTTTTTATGAGCATGGGATTACTGCTGTAATCCATATTTCCTGCCGTGCTCCTGCTTTGAACCTTCCTGTTCCTCTATCAGTTGATGTCATGGAATCATTTGTGAATCAGGGCTTTATTCATAACTGTACGCAGCCTTATGACATGGTTGTGGTGAAAGTACTGACAAATTATTTATTATCACACCTTTTGTTATTAATGTTACTATTAAGACTAAAACTCTGACATCTAATCAGGCGGTAAACAGGAAAACACTAAAGGACCTGTAAAAGGAAAGGCACTTAATTTGTTCAAAAAAATCATGTTTGGCCTCATCACCACACATTTCATTTCTCTTAAAAAGAGATTCAGTTTCCCTGTTTCAGTCTGAAATATCAGTTTGATTTGGATTCAGGGATTTTGCTTTATTTTTTTATGAATTTTTTAAATTATGCATTGTATTTCTTCCACAAATCATGTCAATATCATCCATGAGAATTCAGGTGTGCATGTCGCACAGGGCTGAAGTAATTTATTATAAAATTTTGTACAGATCTGTTTTGGTTTTTTTTGACCATGTAGGAAGTACAAATAAGTCAAATATGCGGAAAATGTTGCTGCCAAAACTTTTAAGTGTACTGCAAAATCACCATATAGTAACATTAAATCAGCATTGAACTTCATCTTAGCTTATCCCTCATTGGCGTCTGTACTTCAAATGAGTGTTGCCAGATTTACACAGCTCTACTTGGATTGAAACCCATTTCTAGGGATAAATTTAAAAAACAAACGGACATGTGCCATAGTGTTAATTAGACATTTTGTCCTCTCAGGACAATATACTTATTGAATGCAGGTTGAATTGAGTGTTGCCTGACACACAACTCAATCTGGACACATTCAAATCACAATCCGTATATGAATGATAAGATAAGGAGGCAAAGTAGGAAAGGTTTTATTATTTCAGGCAAGACGTACCTGTACGACATTGTCAAAAGCTGTAAGGTGCAGTCGTTGTGTAACTGTAGCATCGGTGGAAAGTCAAGACATACCCATTCCTTCTTAGGTCTTACTTGTCTGCTCCTCCTGTAAGGTGCTGGTTTGCAACTTGACTCTTGTCTGTGTTGGAGAGAGGACGATGATTGGAAGCTTCTGACGTCTCGTGGTTTTGGTACGATAGTTGGTGGCTGCAGCTCAGGGTCGTGGCAGAGGTGATTTTTGGCTGTCAACTTTTTCGATAATGACAAGTAGTTGAGTAGTGGACTAGTTTGTCAGACCAAAGCAGACTAGATTTTATTCTCATCATCCTGTTTAAAAAAAAATAATAATAATAAACATTGTCCTCCTAATTATGCAAGCTTGAAAGTAAGGAAAACATCTTAATTATACATGTTTCTTGCAAGAACAAAAAAGGGGGGGGGGGGGGAAGACTCATTTTACATCCCAGACTTTCCTTAGGTATAAGAGGTGGACATAGTGGTTCACGTTGGCCGTCAGTTTGAGTTACCTTTTGAAGTATAGTGGGACTACCAGTCGTTCAACAGATATGAAACTACAGTTTCTTTTTTATTTGTTTTTAGCACCAGTAAGCTGCTTTCCTCTGTTTCCCACACTTTTGTTGAGTAGCGAATCTGTGGCAGTAGAGTAAATGGCCAAACTATAGCTTACTAAAGAATGCACTTTTTTGAGTATTTGTAGTTCATTTCAGTGTGTTATTGGACAAAAGAACACCACGTTCTTTTGTCCAAAGACCGGCAGGATCGTGCTGGTCTTTGCTCTTGTTTGTTGTAACGTTGGATTCTAAGCAATAAAGCGTGAGTTTTGTTGGCTCAAATGTTTTAGTGAGGTGTCAACATAGTTTATCACAAGTACTAGTTATCACTAGTACTCAGGAAAAGAAACATTGCTTTAGATTAGATTACTGGGTTTTGAGATGTTTCGCTTGTTAATTCAGTTGGTGTGTCTGTGCAATTACATGATAAAAGGGCTAAACAAGGATCACAAAGTGTTCCTAACTTTATTTTCTCACCTAAATGATGAAGTGATATTTTTTTAAGTAAGGAGCGAGTACACTGGTGCCACAGCATTAGGGATTTTTTTTTTATGTACAGATCGACAGGCTGTTGATGATCTTCTTACCAGGGATATCTACACTGCACACAAGGTCATTTTGGCATTCAACATTCATAAATAGTTAAACTACAAGTTTGTTTGTTTTTGGGGTGTTCTTGTCTTTTCCAACTCTGTGGCTTTATTTCCATCATCCTTGACTGTTGGGGCTTCGTTTATGAATTACGTTTACACTTCTTGTCCAAATGATTATTTACTGGAAAAATGCTCAAAGGTTGTTGAAGGATGCATTTTTCCTTTTGTGAAATATGTAAAGAATTTTGTGTTGCAGTGTACAGAGATGAATAAACACTGGAAACAAATGTATTGTAGTTTTAGTCTTTTTATCAAGGAAACAAGAAATAGTTTGATATTTGGGAGTAAAAGTTGGTAAATGACAAACATCTCAATTACCCTGGACATGTACCAAATTACTGTAAACATTACAAAATAACTGTTGCACTTCCAAAATGTAAGTGCAACACATGAAAATGAAATTGAATCCATCCAATAATACACCTTATTTTATTAGTGTATTACAATAGAGTTGAATCTTAGGCTTTATTCAGACTGCAGGCAAATCAGTTTTTGAAATCTAATCTTTGACAGACTGTCAACACTGTTGTTTGCAAGTGATAAGATTTGTATGTCCAGACATCACCAACCAATCTGCATGGGATGGTAACAACGCAGGCATTAGTAACTACGCCCTCTGGTGATGTGGCTTTCCAACATGGAAGCAAAAGAAATATAGATCCATCATCACGCTGTCAAGCCACGGTGCAGAACTCCTCCGTCACACCAGACAAACTTGGCGATGGAGGAGACTAGTATGCAGAAGCTGTGATGCACTTCCATCACTCTGGATTTGTTGTTGTGGAGTGGCGCAAAAGTCACTTTGAAATCCAATTTGAGCGT
This sequence comes from Gadopsis marmoratus, assembly GCA_036023855.1. Classification (NCBI taxonomy): domain Eukaryota; kingdom Metazoa; phylum Chordata; class Actinopteri; order Centrarchiformes; family Percichthyidae; genus Gadopsis; species Gadopsis marmoratus. The sequence continues at coordinate 10,570 of JAVQJF010072269.1, forward strand.
CCAGCCTGAGACGCATCTGTAGAAATCTCATTTCAAACATCTTACAAATGTGGCTTGTATCCAATTTGCAAAAATCACATTTTGTTTTTTTTTTGCTTTCTTAAATCAATCTGGAAATATAAAAAAAAAAACGATTTGGCCTGCTAGTCTGAATAAGGCCTTATAGATCTACATTATCACTGATTTGTCTAAAAAAACAAAGTATCAAATTGGATGTATTGTATAAAACTTGAATGATGGTTTATGTGTCAGATTCTTCTGCAAAGTTGGGGTTGGTGAAAGCAGGCTGCAACAGAAGAATGACACGACTTAGTATTTACACTCCCATTAAAAATGTGACACGCAACCTTAACAGGCTACTTGATAACCTACCACATCAACGTGACTTCTTGTTGTTGGCAGGCTCAAGCTGCTTAGTTTATACCCCCGGATACTGAAGACATAGTACAGCAGTCCAACTATCAGGGCAAAAATCACAATGGCTGCAATGACTGCGCCAGCGACCACCCCTCCATCTGTACAAACCGAGATACACAAACACAGATGTGTGTCAGCAGGGTGGTTAAACATACTTTTTATACATACTTTAAACAACAGTTTCTAAAGATGGCCAACATGGACGTCAGGAAAGTAGGATTAAACATCTGGGCACAGGGAATGTCGAAACAAAATTTCTTGGCAATAAATTGACTGACATTAGCCATGCTAGCATTAATGATGCTAATAAATCTTGTAATGTCAGCAGGCTCAAAGGTAGCCGCAAATATTTTTCAACACTTACGGTTGACAGCTGGACCATCAGTGGGGAAAACTGGATTACCGCCATCGTCTGTCGTGTAATCTGAAAGAGATTTCACATGGAGAAGCTGTTAATCTGTTGCTTAGCATGTCATTTCTACTACATTTTCTTTCTCCAAAGGGCTCTGAAGACCAAAATGAAAGCTGCAGACCTCCTGTATTCCATCAGAAAATATATTTAAAAAAGAAAAGTAGAATTCTTACACTGTCGGTGGCGGCATGCAAAACCTCTCTTCTGTAGGCAGTTGTCATCATTCCAGAGTCCGTCATTGTACATCTCCACGCAGTTCTCTTCAGCCACTTCCCCGGGGTGAAAGGCTTCGTTGGGCTCACCGGGAGCCCAGTTGAGAAAGGCCAAAGATGTCTTATCTGTCCAGCCCCAGCCAACTTGAAAATCAAACGCACAATACAAGGTTAGTGCACATATCCATGCATTTTGTGTAAATCAAAGCTCAGGTCCAAATAGTTTTATGAAAAATGTCGCTGTTGTCTATTTCTACACTCACAGTTGTTGTCCCTGGTGAGGCCGATCCAGATGTGGTGTGCTTTTGTGTAGTTGAGGTTCCTGATGAACTCCACCTCCGCTCTGCTGTGGATGGACGCCAGCTCTGCCTTGAAGGACTGGCAGTAGTGTTGGGAGTCCGGCCAAGAGAAACCCTGTTGACCGTTGTGCACGTAGTAACAGTGTTGGCCGTAGGGCTTCCACAGTGGCAGACACTTCCCGTCACCAGGGGCGTGAGTTGGCGGCGGTTTCTCTGAGAGACAACACAAGTTACATAATCAACAACGTTTCAAGTTTTAGTCTCTAAGTGAAGCTTTTTTTTGTGTGTAACATAATGGCTCACTACCACTACACCAATCAGGACTAGAAGAAAGGAAAAAGTAAGTTCCATTTCAGCAAGCGTTTCATACCTGAGGAGCTCTTGCAGATGTAGTGTTTAGCTTTGTCACACTTGGTGTCGTTCCAGGTCCCGTGGAACGCGTGTGAACCGTGCATGCTCACGCAGCCCTCATCCTTATTGTTGGTGGGCTCTCCTGGTCCCCACTGGGTGAAGAAAACTGGCCAGCCATCTGACCACTTGTAGGAGTTGTCCTCCTGTGTTACCAGATAATATACGCTTGGGTTCAGACGTTAAAGGGTCTGTTTACCCAAATTTACAAGAAACACCTCCACACCAATAAAAAGATAAAGATTTTCCATGATCCATCATTTTTCTGCAGAATGAGTACTTTTACTTGCGTAGGACTTTGAAAGCAGGACTTCTAATTGTAATAGAGCATTCTTACATTGTTATATTAGTACTTTTACCGATAGTTAGTGGGCTGTTTGGTCTGACGTTAGCAGAGTTAAACTCTTAATGATCAGAAAATGTTTTTAACTTTGATTGTTGCTCATTTGTACATAAATTGTTTTATTGTTTAGGTTCCCTCCCTGACAGCACCTTGCGCCTGAGTCCGATCCAGGCGTCACCTCTGCCCTGCAGGACCACTCCGGCGATGAAGGCCTGGTCGTAGCTCATGTCGATGCTGGCTAGGTTGCCTCCCTGCTGCTCGCAGGCCGTCTGAGCCGCATCCCAGGTCGCCGGCTCCTCCACCAGCTTGTAGCAGTTCAGGTACCAGGAGATGTAGCCTGCCGGGCAGGGGCTCCGGGTTGGGGGTAGAGGGTTGATGCTGCTCGCTGATGTGGAAGAAAATGGGAGAAATGTCTTTAAGTAAGGGCTGAACAGGTATTTAGCTGCAATATGTTTTAAATGTTTTCTGAGCAGAAAGAACTGCAGTGTTTACTGACATATCTTTCTGGAGCAGACGAAGCTGTGGTTCTTATGACAGGCGTCATCGTTCCACCTGCCGCTCACCAGCTGGTTGTGAGTTATCGCCACACAGTGTTCCTGTTGAGAGCAACAAGAAAGCTTCAAGTCAATCTAACTATATACACAAATAACAATATTTACAATTACTAAAGTAAAGTATCCTCACCGCCCCTCCTGCATTGTTGGGCTCATTGTCGTTCCAGTTGGTGTACAGCACAGGGCTGACCCCGTCACTCCAGGCGTACTGATTCTCTACCAACAGGTCTGACAGTCCGATCCACGTGGGAAGCCTCAAGTCCCTCAGGTAACTAGACACAAAGTCTGGAGGAGAGGATCAAAATGTAGCGAGCAGTCTCTTTGACCTGGAGCCACTAGATTCTCTCGTAGATTCAGCTCACCATTCTCGTACTGGTTATCGATAACTGCCAGCTCTCCTCCTTGGCCTTTGCACCAACTCCGAGCATAAGACCAGTTGGCTCTGATGTCATGTATCTCCCCTTTGAACATGAAGCACTTATTCTTGAAACGCATCCAACCTTGGAGGGAAAGAACGGATGAACACAGGTTGCATTATCAAGTACAGCTTGATCGCTGTACACATGTATTTGTGTATAATGTTGTACTATGCAAGCATACCCCTTGCATATATGATATAACATGATATAACATCAATGGGTAAAGCTTGGCAGGCAGCTCCAAACAACAAAGCCCATTTTAATGTCTCCTGCTCTCTATCTGCACATAACCTCAAGTTGGGCAATATGGATGAAATCCTCCATAATGGTATATCTGATTTTATACTGTATCAATATATTAGTTATAAAATAACCAGCTACTAATGTCTTTTTAGGTAGTCCATTGAATTAACTACCTGATAAATCAAGATACTTGACCCCATTGATGCAAAAATTGTATAAAAATCCTACATTGCCATCAAGCAGTCGTGTTCAGTAATTTGTAACAGTCTAATACATTCAGATATTTTAAAGTGGTGTAAACAGTACAGAAAAATCTGACTAAATAGAAATTTATATCGTCTCAGGGTATAGCAATGTATTGTCCGACCTGTTACTCTATATAGAAGGAAATATGAATACCCATAATTCTGAATAGATAAAGCCATTAGCTGCACATAATATCAAGAACCGTGCGAAAGTGTATTCCATTTTCAGTTTACCGTAGACGTTTCAACACTGAAAGCAGCACCGTTTGTATGTATTTTAGATGCTATTTTAAAGAAGACTTTTCTTATTGTCAACAAATCCCATAAAAAGACTTAGCCAATCGCTCAATACAACGTCCCCGGACTATCTGCGGCTCGCAGCCCCAAAGCGATAAATTCCTCCAATGTATAGGGTTTTAAATTTTTTTGGTAAGACATTTCCTTTAACAGCTGGGCACTGTAGTTTTTAGCCAATCTGACTCAAATAGGAGAATCAAAGTGGTTTGTTGGGAATATTTTCAGTCATATATTAATACACATTTGGTGCTCAGCTGAGTATTTACTGTAGCAGGACAGTGTATGTGGGATTTAACATGTCAGCCAGTACAAGAGTGTGGCTCATTTATTTGTTTTTAATAGTTTGTAGACAATAATGAAAGTATGGCACAGAGGAATGAGCTGTATCAAGCTACAGAGACGATACTTAGCAGGATCAGTTCATTGTTGGATTTGGTCTTTTCATGGCGTTTGTTGACAAGACAGAGTGTATCAGCAGATGTACTCTCTAAAATATGTTACATCTATCAACATATAGCCTGCATGACTTAATAAATAAAAAAACACACATAATTTCAAATGTTTCATTTATGTATAAAAAGTGTGTGTTACCTGCAGGGCAGTTGCCCTCCCAGGGCTGTGTGGGTGGAGGAGGGGTGTGGATATCTCCGGGGAGCTTCTTACAGACGTAACCTGCTCCAGCCCGACCACAGTTGGCATCGTTCCATCCACCTTAACAAGCCAGAGTTCATTGTAAACATCACCACCAGGGAGTCCGTTCAATAAACACGAACAATAGGTAAACTGGTGTATATAGCCATAACTGTCAGATGGATGGAATTTTCAATACCTTGATGTCTGTTCATCTGAACACACTGTTCCTCCCCGTTGGCGTTGTTGGGCTCACCTGGAGCCCAGTGAGTGTATGTCACAGGGGAGTTGTCCATCCACCTGTGCAGATAAAACGGAGAATTTGAATTAAAGACTCAAATGCAAAACATTTTATTTAAATGAAGGTCCTATAGCTTTGAATCAGATAATGTCTTCATATTCCACTAAACTGACTTGAGTGCTGTCATAATGTCCTAGCACTTGTTTCATTATTCACTGTATATTGAACTTCAGCTTTGGGATTTGTCTGTAATGACAATAGGAAAGACCTGTCAGATGTACAAAAATCTGAGCTAATTTTGTGGAGATTTTTCCCTTTTTGAAATTCACCTACATGTATTGTCCATTTACAGCTCCAAGCATCCTCATTCCAATCCAAGCTGCAGCAACCTGGCCTGTCCCCACCTGGAAGGGCAGTAGCACAACATGAAGCGAACATATTTCACTGCAACATATTGTACTGTAAAGAAGTCATACCATGCTGTTAACATATGCCTGTTCCTCTTTGTCATGGATGGAGACGAGTGAGGCCTCCTCTGCGTAGCATTGCATCATAGCCGTGTAGAAGTCCACTATGTCGGTGTCATTGTAGTAGTAGCAGATGTTGTTGTTCTTCCTCCAGCCAAGGTTCGTGCCACAATCATGAGCTGAGGGTTGATAAAAGAAACATGGAGGTGATGTGATCTGGGAGAAACACTGTCAAACATGCAGTATGAAAGGTAAAGTTTCACACTCGTTCAGGACCGGTGCATTGTGGGGATGCTTTACCTGGGACAATGGGTGGGGGCACTGGGGGCACGAGGGGATTCTCTCCTTTAGCAATCATGCATATCCAGTCCTGATGAGCGTCACAGTTGAGATCATTCCACCAGGAGTGGGTCCCGTTCGTGTTGCTCACCATCTCTACACACTCCTCGCGGCCCTCGTGGTTGTTGGGCTCCCCGGGACCCCAGTTGGTGTGCGAGAGAGGGGTGCCATCGCTCCAGGAAAAGCCTATATGATGGGAATAGTCATGAGCTCTTGTCTATTCTTTAGCTTCCACCAGGGTCCACTCTATAAAACGCATTATATACTCACCTCCTTCTGTAGGGTTGTGCTTGAGGCCGATCCACTTGCTGCTGGCTTTGCTGTACAGAGAGAGGAACTCTTCCTCCTCTTGATTGTGGATGCTGACCAGATTGGCTCCTCTGGCCATACAGTCCTCATGTGACGCTCCCCAGCTCTTCTTCACGGACCAGTCCACGTTGTGGAAGAGCTGCAATAAATCATCCAATATATCAGTACTAGAAAAACTGACCTAATTCAAAGGATCCTAGATTTAGATGTTTAATTCACTGCCGTCCTTACCTTGTAACAGTATCTGAAGTGAGGCAGAGCTGTCCAGCCGTCCGCACAGCCATGTGAAGGAGGACCAGTTGGAGCCTTGGTGGGTGGGGTGATGTCGGGCCTCTGTGTCTCACAGATGAAGGAGTATTCCTCTGAGCACTGCTTGTCATCCCAGAAACCACCAATCTGACCCGTTGTCATGGCCACACAATTACCATCCCCGCTATCTAGAGACAAAAAGGACATTGTTTTTACACACACGCACGCACGCACACACACGCACACACACACAGATATTAAGGTTAGGGTTAGGTCTGTACCTGGCTGTCCTTTGTCCCAGTGAGTGAAGGTGAGAGGTGAGCCGTTGTCCCAGATGTAGTCCACCCCTCCACCTATCCCTCCATGAGCACGCAGGCCAGTCCACCACAAACCAGTCTTTCCTGACAGTACCACTGTAAAGTGTGACTGCTCATAACTGCAGTGAAACACAGACGAGTGAACCAGATAACATGTGACATTAAGATAACAGAATTTTGAAGATGCTAAATCTCCCACCATTATTTGTTCATCCTGTCTAAGAGCTACAGCTTAGATATGTGACCATTATTTTCCAGAAAGAGAATCTGAAGCAACATTGCAATATGTGTTACGCTACTGCAGAACATGAAGAAATAATGAGGGAGAAAACAGGACTGTAACAACATTGGCTACAAGTGGGGTAGTTAAAGAATTCTGAATAAATAACAGCAATAATACTGCAATGTTTAATTTAAAAATAAAGGGAGGGTGAGGGTGAGGGGGAAAAGGTGCCACAGGTTTCTTGCAGATTAACATCTCTGCTATTTGAAGAACTCACATGTCTCCGATGTGCAACAACTCGCCGTCCTGCTCTTTACAGAAAGCCTTAGCGTCCGTCCAGCTCATGGTGGTCTCCTCCATCCAGTAGCAGGAGTAGCCGTATGCATCCCAGCCCTGACACATATTACACAGGTGATTATCTCGTTACACGACATGCACTGGAGCGCTCTTTCAACAGGGATATTGTTCTGAGCTTGATAAGAAAAATTAACTGTTTTGTTGGTTTGTCCTACCTGAGGGCATCCGTACACGGTGGGTTTTACAGAGGGCACTGGGTAATGCGCTTTGGCCATTTTGCATATGTAGGTATTGAGTTCTGTACAGGACACGTCGTTCCATCTGCCAGTCTGGAACGGAGATTAATTTAACATTAAAATGACAACACAAAAAAAACTGCAGAGAATGATAATAATAATGCCGGCTGCTCTAATTTTTCCATGTAGGGTGCACTTTGGTCAAATTTCAGCTTTGTATCTGTGGTATAAAATGTATCTTACGTGTGTGTGAGACTACTCACCTGGTGAAACATCTCAACACAGTCTTCATTGAACCCATCGTGGTCATTGGGTTCTCCTGGAGCCCAGTAAGTGAAGGTCACCACCTGTTCGTCAGACCAGCTGAACATACCAGGCACAAACTGGTCATTCAGACCAGTCCACACATCACTGGTGGCTGTAAAGGACAACCCTGAACCCCCCCCCCCCCCCCCCATTTATTCAGTTCATACATGCCATCAGAACATATTGAATTTCTTCAGTTTTCAGTTATAACACCTGTGGAAAATATTACTTTCTTTTCTCTGTCTCGGAAGCCACGTTATTTGATTCATTGAGTTCATCCTAAGTGTTACCTAATCCTTTACTTCTACTTCCTTTCTACGTTTTGACTTTCTTTGTCATTGAACCAGCTTTCGCCTCCTGTTTTCGTAGATCCATACCCATGTACAGGTAGCTTTCCAGCCAGCTCTGCTCGGTCATCGAGAGGATGGATACAAGTTCAGCACCCTGACTCCTGCATTTCTCCCGGGCGTCACGCCATGTCTTTTTGTCTTCAAACATTTTGTAGCAGAAGTCTCCAAACTCATACCAGTCAGGCCCTGAACACCTCAGCTCTGTGGGAGAGAGGGAATCGGTGCAATTATCATGACCTGAGAAATATGCTTTACTTTTTACTGACAAAATAGTGTCTGCTCAGAGGAAAGAGATGGATTTAAGAGATTATAAATGCATCTCAACTCACCCCCATCTGCAAACGTGTAAGACACAGCGTAGTTTCCATCAAATCTGTATAATACAAACATTTGATATTGAATTAGCCTCCCATACCTGCAGCATTACACAAGGAAAAGGGATTTAGTTTGAAACTCAGCTACTTACTGTCTTGAGGTGATGCCATTCCTGGTCGAGCCGGTGTAGAAGTTCTGTCCCGCAGCTTTCAGCAAAGTACAATCTCCTCCAGTGTTATCTGTTATCACTCCAGCATGGATTGCTGCAGCACAGATGTTTGAGTCCTGTTAGGAGACCAAGCAGAGACATATTTATATACTCATTTCTTTTTAAAATCACCTTTCCTCAACACGGGACAGAAGTTGCGATACAGACAAGACAATACATTCACGTACCCCACGATATACTGAAGTGCCGTACACGCTGTAAAAAACATTGGCACAATCTGCTGGACAGTGGACACTGAAAGACACATGAGAATCAACTCCCTCAGTGTGAAATATCATAAAAGTGACATTATCGCACAGAACAGCTACATAGCAATGCAGTGCATCGCTGTGTAAAAATATGGTTTCAGGCTTCACTCACGTCATTTTATCATTGGCAAAGTTGAAGTTGGGCTTATTGGCGCATGTGACCGCATCTGTTGAACCACAATTTCATTATTGGCCATCAGTGTATAGTTGTGAACAACATCACAGCAGATTTAGGCCGATAATAAAATGTAACTTTAGAAAATTGGAAGCAGATTTGTAACAAGTGGTTTTCTCACAGTCCGGTGAGCATCCTAAGACGTCGAAGCGAAGGCCCGCCTGACCGTTGAACTCCAGTGGGAGGATGCGGATGTACTGAGCCGACACAGGTGTACCCAGCAGCTGAGTGTCGGGAGTGTTTCTGTCTGATGAGCCTGGGAAAAACTGGAAATCAAGAAAATCCACAATGACAACCTGTCCTCAATCCTCACAGTTTACAGTTTGGCTGTGAACCAGGAAGGTCTTGGTAATGTTTTGACAGGTGGCTGTCTCTGCTTACTCACCTCCCCATCAGCAGTGTGGTCAGTCCAGGTGGTTCCGTCCATACTGTGCTGGATCTTAAATTTGGTGAGCCAGTGGTCATTTTGTGGACAACCCTGGATTACTATTCCTGTGACTTTTCTGGTCTGGCCCAGGTCTACTTGGATCCAGCTTGAGGTTGCTGGAGGAAGGGACGTTAGAGATAGTGATTCAACATTAAACTCTGTCTTCATCTTTAACCATCAATTCAAATACTATTTCCTATGTGTGATCGCTGGGTTAGTACGTACGGATTCCTGAAGGCATCCAGCAGGAATCACCATTCAAACGGGCTTTGTTGGGAGTGGAAAGACCACTAGAGGAGGAAGCGGAGAGCTGGGAGTCTGTGATGTTCCCGTTCTCGACACCCAGGCCGTGCAGGCACACTGTGAGCAGAAAAATCACATTAGCTGAGATTGTACTAAGGGCCCTGTGTGAGTACCTGAGACACTGCTGACATGAATCAACATGAACAAGAAGAAAAGCTCACCTTTTTGTTCACAACTGTAGGTGATCTCCAGATATTTGGAAATAGTGGGACAGGGGTCCACCTCCATATGGGCGTACGCAAAGCAGATGGGATGGTTGTCACAAATCTTTCGATAGTGCGGAAGGACACCTTCCACTGTGCAGCTTCCTGCAGAACAGTGATTATCTTTTAGTTAAGCATAGGTCAATATTTCCTCATTCATTTGATATGATTTACAGTAAAAGGCAACAATACACACTGATGGGGTTATAGCAGATGAAGATTATGAAGAAGCAGCCTTTTAATTATCTAATGCAGAGAAAAACAGCAATTTCTCTTCATGCCATTTGTATTTGCAATTGTAGATTTTGACAGAGTGACTACTGTGCAGCACCTCCTCCTGATCCATCCAGGTGGGGACAGATGTCATTACTCTTTCGTCCGTAGAAAGCCGACTGGATGTTAATTACACTTTCAAGTGGACAGTGAAGGACAGCAACAGAGTCCTGGCACACCAGCGCCGTCATGAAACCTGCAGCAGCAAGGATTCACACATTAAGTATTTACTTGACAACAAATGTATCGATCGTTTCATGTCATTCGTAGATATAACGTTGAGGTGAAAATGTAATTGATCATATCATATCGTCTTTCTTTTTTTTTCAAGAAGTCATGTCAAATAGCGAAGTATCGTTACCATCATGAGGTGGAGGAGGCTTAGGTGTCTGTCCTGTATGAGGAAACATGAGTACAGGTGTTATCAACATGTATCAACACTAAATATTCTCTTCGGTTTGCAAGTGACAAAAACAATTAAAGCAACATATCTCACCTCTCCGCTTGCAGACGTATCCTCTTTTGTTCTCACAGTTGTCGTCGTTCCAATAGCCGTTGTTAATGAGTATAGACAGGCAGTCTTCCCCATAATAGTTGTCTGGGTTACCTGTGAAGAAAGATGAGGCCAAGACAGGGAATTCAGCCCCTTTTTTTTTTATTTTTGCAAGACAATAATTGTTTCCGAATGCATTCTCAAAGAAATCCCGCAGAAAATGTTTGGCTCTAAATTTACCTGCATTCCAGTGGATGTATCTGAAAGGAGACCCATCTGTCCACTCCCAGCCGCCTTCAGTGATGGAGTCATGACCGCCCATCCACAGAGAGATACCTGTGGGACTCTGCGCAATCACACCTGAGAGGAAACAACAAAATAAAGATGTGGGAACAAATATACAAATGCCAGACCTTATATTTGTTCCATGCACCTGTAACCACACCCAACAGTGATGACACGGTGTCCTGGGGTACCTATACATCACTGCAGCAAAGTGAGAAGGCAAACCACTGGAGGGCGCCGAAAACAAGATATGCAGTGGGTGTCAGTTACTCTATAAAGGCACAATGTACAGGATTTAAAAAAATTTGCCTTCACCGCCCCCCAGTGGTAGTATGAAAACAGACGCTACACCTACTCCACCTGCACGTAGCAAAGCAACACATAGACTAGACCAATTTTCACCAGAGTTGTCTCACTTCTCTACAAACAAAAGCCATCAGAACAGATTTAATACAGCTACAGGCTACAGCCGAACAAAGTTCTACACATACTTGCTGTACAGCAGCCGCAAAATTGGGACAAACAGCATGAAGTAATATGGTCCTTCAACATGATTATGTGGCATATTCAAGTGAGTTATGCATCCAAGCACTCGCGCAAAACCTCAAAGGAATAATCGCAAAACAATAATAACTGGGACATGCACAAACACTTTATGAAATGAAGAAGTAATAGAAATAAATAAAATCAGGATGAGTGCAGAAGGAAATGAAAAACCACTTGTCAGAGCATTGTAGTCAAGATGTGAAGGTCTCACCTTGTATGAAAGCCTGTTCAGAGGGATCGGTGATGCTGATGAGGTCTCCTCCCTGGTTGACACAGTCGGCTCGAGCCTCTCCCCACTTCCTCATGGACAGGTAGTTAAACAGGTAGCAGTTGTCGTTAAAAGGGTCAGGCATCCAAGAACCACATTTCTCATTCCATCCTATGACAAACGCAACCCACAACAGTTCATATAGATAAACACACTCATATCAGTTAATTACATATACGTGTAATGATCAGTGTAGTATCAAGTTAACCTGGTCCAGATGTTGGAGGCTGGGGGGGAGGTCCTTGTCCCTTGCCTACGGAGAGACAAGACAAAGAATAACTACGAAATACAGCATTAATAAGACACAAGAGGCATATGAATACAAAATCTACCCTATCAGACCTTTTTTGCAGATAAATTCCTTTGTGGCGGTGCAGAAATCATCATTGAGTTTTCCAGGGTCATAGTGATTCATCCCTCTGATGTGAACACAGTCCTCGTTATCCTGATAGTTGTCTGGCTGGTTGGCTTCCCAAGGGAGGAGGTCCTGAAATCCAAAGGCAAAAAAAGCCCAGGCTGAAATGTTGCTTCAGCATAATGAAGCATTGTGAAAAGACCAGGATCTTCCTGAGAATCCCAGGGTTTTCAAATGTTTGTTATTATGGGGTAGGATGGTTCAAGATTCACCTTCTTGGTGTCAAACTGATACAATGTTACAGGTATATGCATCACACAATGTGTTCATGGCTTCATCACTTACTGCAGGAGTTCCATCGGTGTATACAAACTGGTTTTCGACATTGATATCATTCAAACCCACCCAGGCTGACCCTGGCATGTGAGCTGTAGATTAAACACAAGAAGATCAAATAATATATTTACATTCATATAATTTCTTGATGGATAATTTCAGGATGACTTTCCTGGCTGCTCACCAGTTAGGAATCCCAGTTCCTCCTCAGAGTGGAAGCTTGTCAGGTGACCCTGCTGTCTGTTACAGTGAGCCTCAGCATCGTGCCAGTTTACCAACATCTCACTCTCAAAGTGATAGCAGAAATTCCCATACAGCAAATATCCAGGGTCACAGTGGGAATCTGAGGCAAGAAAAATTACACTTTTATTAACACAGCTTCAGCTTTGACAGTATGTGAAGAGGGAGCATGAAGTGTGACTGACCAGGAGATGAAGTTGGTTTGGGGTTCTGTCCACCTGTCATCTCACAAATGTAACCCAGGCTCTTAAAGCAGTTGGTTGTTTCCCATTTGCCATCATAATTTCCTGGAAGAGAGAACATAAACTCAGCTGATGTTGGTCTTGCAATGCCAGCTTAGGGCGAGAATGGCAGAGTGTAGTTTCTACCTGTGAAGATTTGTCCACAGTCCCAGAGGCCTGCAGTGTTTTTGGGCCAACCAGGACCATAGTTGGAAAACGTGATCAGGCTTTTATCCACCCATTTGAAATTCCCATCCTGGTCCTTATCTGGTAACATCACAAACCGGACAATTAATGGAAAGGGCGTTTTCACAAATCACATTTTGTAACGATAACAAGACATTTTTGGTATTGATATAGTGTGTAGTGTACCTGATAAACCAATCCAGATGTCAGGAATGTCCACTTGGTGAAAGTCTGGGAGATTCCCATTTATGTAGAACTGCTCTTCTTGACTGCACACAAATAACAGACAGGGTAAAATCTTGCTCTGTGTAATTAAATGCAGCATGTATTTTCTGGTTGCAACCATGAAGATCTTAAATGCATTTAAGTGATATTATGTAACATTGGCAGAACAGTGGACACAAGTGGAAATTCCTATACAATGACACTGAATCACCCTTCATTTGCATCAGTTGCTTTAAAGACCTCATCATTAGATGACCTGACTGAGTGCGAGTAGAATGAGACCACAAGCAGGACATAACCACGTAGTGTAAAGGACGTAATGTAATGACAAACCCACAGATAATTGCCACCCAATCCTGCAGTCATGCTCATCTACAGAGCTTTTAAGCCACTTTTACCTTGTTGTTTTGGTTTTCCGGCCCACAGCAGGTAGCTGCTTTAAGTGAAAAAGCTCTGATAAACCTACTTTGCGCTACCTACCCAGCAACAAACAAAGTTAACGTCTAGCTGGTGAACATAATGGACCATTTGGCAGCTAAAGAGCCAGATATTTCCCTCAGGAGTTGGTGGCGACCAAAAACTGAGCTAAACGAGAGTGAATATTACACATTCATCAGGTGGCCAAAACTACAACTCCAAATTAACACTTCTGTTTCTCTGTGTCTGCTTGACGTTTAAATAGTTTGCTAAAACATTCACAACTTCATACGGTAATAATGCGCTGTGTTGTTCTGCTGCCCCAAATGGCCAAAAATCTATGAATGTAGCTTTCCTTTTTGTAATAAAACCATTGAAACATGCATCTGTGGCATGCCAAAACATTATGTAGTCATACAGTCAGAAAAGTAACTTAGCAATGGTTTTTGAATTGGGGTGGTCACACCAAACCAAGGAAGCCTTTTGCAGCAAAAAACCTTGAGTGTTTGGAATTTACTCCTTATGATTTCAGCTTTTCATTTGTAAAAGGAAGACTGCACTATTACCATTTCATCTTTCAAAGAAATAGTACATTTTCAGTTACATAGTGTTAAAAGCAGATTGCTTGCCGTTTTTGTTCCTTCCTACCTGTTAATAATCAGCAGGTGGGCCCCCATATCGGAGCACTTAGTGAGGGCCTCGTGCCAGGTGGTCAGCAGATTGATATTACTGACCAGCCAGTAACAGCTGCCAGCGAAGCTCAGCCAGCCAACAGGGCAGATGGCTGGAGGCGAGTTCGGAGGAACAGCAGGAAAAGGTTAGAGGGAGAAGCAAAGAATCTAAACACCATTATGATACGTATATAATCTTTGTGTATATCCAAAACAATCCAGCTTACTGTTCAGTGGTCGTTTACACATGTATGGACGCTCATATCTGCACATATGGGATCTCCATTGCCCAAATTCCTCTGACGAATCTTTGATTATTGCAGAGCATGTGCCGACCTGTAAGTCGCTGTTGGAGAATACGTGTTTAAACCTTGACTGCACAAATCTATGTTTGGTATGAGTTTAAATGACAGGTATACAATAGGATATCTTACATTATAGGTTCACCTTTGGCCCAGTTTCTGTACCCAACTGGCTGAGCATCAGACCAGGTCATCTCACTGTTTCCTGCTTCGACTTCACATGATATCTTGTTGCATTTCTGGAGAAACAAAGCTCATCTTCCCATTGATGCACTCAATATTCATATCCACTCAATAATACAGAGACAAGTGAGCCACACTTTGTTCCTCTCACCAGTGTGGAAATCCCAATCCAGATGTCATACGATGATGGGTCCAGTGATCCTGTGATGTACTGCTCTTCTCCTGCTGTAACAATGGACACCAGGTCTCCTCCGTCCTGCACACAGTCATATCTGGCTGCCGACCAGCTCTTCATGGTGTCTGCCTTCATCTTGTAGCAGTTGGAGCCGTACTGTCTCCAGCCGCTGGCTAAGTCGCACTGTGGGATGGGATTCGCTGCAGAGCAGGAAAGAAAATATGTTTAAAAAGTGTTGTGGGTTTTTGCATAAAATCAAAACTTCAGAGAAATAATAATAATAATAATAAACTTTATTTATATAGCACCTTTCATACAAGAAATGCAGTTCAAAGTGCTTTACAACAAAGATATTAAATGCACAAAGTGCTCAACACAAGAAAATGTCATAAAACAG